>PVKP010001409.1:0-122072 GCA_004027715.1 Plecturocebus donacophilus | reverse complement strand
ACGTTGGCACCTGGTAGGTGATTCATATGGCCTTCCTCTGTCTCTCTCTTCTTTTGCCAGGCTCTGTGCTAGATGCTGCTGGAAATAAATACACATGTATGACCTAGAAGCTGCTTTGAGATGCTTGTCTCAGCTGACCATAGTACAAGACAGAAATGCTCTGGGCGCTCCACAAACGGGCAAATGAGGTGCCCAGTGGAGCACAGAGGAGAGAGGGATTCCACGTTAGAATCACTAGGAGAAGCCATCAAGGAAGAGGTAGATTTTAGGAGTGAACTTCATGAATAGGTAGCATTTCTCTACAATTCTTCCTTTTCCTTTTTATTGTATTTTAATGTTTTAGAGACAGAGTCTTGCTCCAACACCCAGGCTAGAGTACAGTGGTCTGATCATAGCTCACTGTAGCCTTGAACTCCCAGGCTCAAGCGATCCTCCCGCCTCAGCTCCCCATGTAGCTGGGACTACAGGCATGCATTGCATGCCAGGCTAATTTTTACGTTTTTTTGTAAAGACGAGGTCTTACTATGTTGCTCAGGCTGGTCTTGAAATCCTGAACTCAGTCAATTCTCCTACCTTGGCCTCCCAAAGTGCTGGGATTCCAGGGCTAAGCCATTGTGCCCAGCCCTTAAACAATTACTGACCAAGAAGTTTAAATATCCAGAGGTGGGGCTCCAACCACAGACTAATCAGGACTCTGGCTCCCTTCCTCTCTGGCTCTCCCTCTTGTGTTGGTTTTTGTCCTCGGGTGGATGGATACCAGGGAATAACTCACCTGCCCTTGCCAACTAAATTCCCAGAAAAATGCCGCATATGCAAATGTTCACATATTATTGTAGGGGTTGACAGACTCTCTGGATCCATCCATTGATCGCAGATGTAATAACTCTGAATCAAGAAAATAGCCCTGCCTGGGCACAGTGGCTCATGCTTGTAATCCCAGCACTTTGGGAAGCCGAGGCAGGCGGATCACTTGAGATCAGGAGTTCAAGACCATCCTGGCCAACATGATGAAATCCTGTCTCTACTTAAAATACCAAAAAAATGAGCCGGGTGTGGTTGCGGGGCCTGTTGTCCCAGCTACTCGGGAGGCTGAGGCAGAAGAATCGCTGGAACCCGGGAGACGGAGGTTGCAATGAGCCGAGATCGTGCCACTGCACTCCAGCCTGGGCAAGAAGAGCGAGAGTCCATCTCAAAAAAAAATAATAATAATAACAAAATTTTTTTGAAAAAAGAGAGAAACAGCCCTATGTGAATAGAGTCACGGCTTTAAGATTCACGTCGTCCTCTTTCTTGAGGTAAACTTGCGTGAGGATTTCTCTTTTGAAAATGAGGTGGGCAATCCTGAGTCTTTCCTTTAAAAGTTGGGTTCTGGAGTCGGACTTGTCTGGGTGAGGGCATAGGATTATAACAGATGGTGACGATGGGGAAAGGCAGCCAGGCTGAGGGATGGCAGAAGTACTGGAACGCACGGCACCAGGACGGCTTCGGGACTCCTTGGAGAAGGTGAGGAGATGGGTGTGAATGCAGCTGGGGTTCTGTCGGGGAGAGTCCCGGTGAGGACTGACAGCCAGACTGTGGGAGATGGAAGGGTGGGAGTGGGACTGTCCCTGGTTTCAGGTGATGGGATCCCTGGCCTTGGGTGCGTAGCCTTTGTCTCTGCTGTTCCGTCACACTCCGTGTTGTATCACTTGGTGAGTGTCTGCTGCCTCCACTAGTCTGCTGGCTTCAGTTCGCACAGGCACTTTGTCTCTGCCCACCTCTGTACACCCAGCACTAGCTGGGAGCCGCCTACATAATATTAATAGATGCTCGCAGCCATAAAATGAATGAGTTCATGTCCTTTGCAGGGACATGGATGACACTGGAAACCATCATTCTCAGCAAACTAACACAGGAACAGAAAACCAAACACCGCATGTTCTCACTCATAAGTGGGAGCTGAACAATGAGAACACATGGACACAGGGAGGGGAACATTACACACCAGGGCCTGTTAGGGGTGGGGGGCAAGCAGAGGGAGAGCATTAGGACAAAAACCTAATGCCTGGGGGACTTAAAATCTAAATGATGGGTTGATAGGTGCAGCAGACCACCGTGGCACATGTATACCTAGGTAACAAAGCTGCACCTTCTGCCTGCACGTGTATTCCAGAACATGAAGTAAAATAAAAAAATACACATGCTTGATTCACATTTGGTCCATACGCAGGTGGCTGGAGGGGTGAGTTGACAGGTGGAGGGAAGAGAGACGAGTTTGGGTCCATGCTTCTGACAAACGCGAGCTTCAGTACTTGACTGGATTCTCCTCTGTGTTTCCTTCTTTGCTCATCAATAGCCATCAAGCAGGACTAGGAACTGGCTGGTCCTTCCTGTGTCAGGGCAGATCAGGTCATCTGAGCTACCCAGTGACTTGTGCAAATGACATTTGGCATCTGGCAAGCCTTTGCCCGCCACACGCGTTATTTCACCTGAAGCAGCTTGAAAAATAATATAAAAAACATCCACTTTTGGAATCAGAGATGACTGGTTCAAACTTTAGTTCTATCCTTGATTAACTGTAAGTCTCAGGAGATGACTTTTCTGGCTCTGGCTTCCTCAGGGATGATGATAAATTCATCTTTCATGGTGCTGCTGTGAGGATCGAGGAGCTTAGTATGTAGAGTCTGGCCTACAGTCAGTGCTCTCTTAGTTTTTACCTTTTATTTTTTCATTGTGTCCTTTAAAATCACAATAAAGTGTTTGTTTTACATATTTTTTTCCTGAGTTTACAATGTTCATGCTCAGTATAGTAAACCTGGTCATACAATAAACTCAATTAAAAACTTTATAATCACTGCTAGCATTTTGTATGTTACCCTCTAGTATTCTCTCTATAAATGAGAAAATTAGATGGGAATTAGAGGTGTGAGCCACTGTGGCTGGGCTCTGTGACTTTATTCTCTCTATATTTTTTATAAAAATAAGATCATAATGCACGTATGATTTGTGAAGTGCTTTTCTCATTTTATCCACAAATATTTCAGTTATGTGTCTAAAAGATAAGGTTTCTTCTTAAACACAAACATAAAACCATTATTGCAGCTAAAATGAATAATAATCGTTTCATTATCACCAGCAGAGGCAATCACTGTTATCAGGTCTTGTGCGGGCTCCCAGAGATAGTCTAAGTACCTAGAAATATCTATTTAGTTTTCCCCTCACGCAAACGCTGGCATGATGATCGTGGTATTTTGCACTGGGGGCTACCACCGAAGTGAGTTTCCTTTCAGCTCTCATAGATGTCTCTGTGAACAGGGCCAGACAGGGCTCTGGCGTCTGGTTCGGAGGGCTCAAGGGGCTTGGTCTTGGTTGCATGTTTTTACTCATTGAACTGAAAAATCTGCCAACGACTAAGCAGGTGTTAGCAGCCTCAGTCTCAACGTTTCCATGGCTGCTCATGCGAAGAGCAGAGCTGCCGGCGGTTGGGGCCAGCAGTCACGGGTTCTGAGGCAGAATTCAGGCCTTATCCAACTTTGCATTGACCCTCAAAGAAATGCTTTTATTATTTA
The DNA here is from genome assembly GCA_004027715.1 of Plecturocebus donacophilus. Lineage (NCBI taxonomy): Eukaryota > Metazoa > Chordata > Mammalia > Primates > Pitheciidae > Plecturocebus > Plecturocebus donacophilus. The sequence goes on along the minus strand of PVKP010001409.1, from coordinate 118,524 downwards.
TTTATTTATTTTTGAAATGGAGTTTCGCTCTTGTTGCCCAGGCTGGAGTGGAATGGCGCGATCTTGGCTCACTGTAACCTCCACCTCCCAGGTTCAAGCAATTTTCCTGCCTCAGCCTCCCAAGTAGCTGGGATTTCAGGCACCCGTCACCACACCCAGCTAATTTTTTGTATTTTCATAGAGATGGGGTTTCTCCATGTTGGTCAGGCTGGTCTGGAACTCCCGACCTCAGGTGATCTGCCTGCCTTGGCCTCCCAAAGAGTTGGGATTACAGGCATGAGCCATTGCACCCAGCCCGAGAAATGCTTTTTAAACTGTCAATTCTATGTGATCTGACACAAAAAGAGAATATTTTGCAATAGAGATTGATCCAAAAAGTCAGGGATGTGTTCCCTGGAATGCTCTGGACTAAAGTCCAGAGCCTGGTTCACGTTGGTCCACTCTTAGAACCAGTCCTGCCTACCCTCAACCTTCAGGCTCCATAGCCCCACTCCCCCCAGCTCCTGCCATCCCTCCTCTCACCAGAACCTGCCTTCAGAAGGCCTCCCCCACCAGGTCGTGCCTCCTTAGCCTCCCTTTTCCTCTCCTCCCATTAATCGATCAATCCATGTGCACCAAGAACTTGACCCTATAAGGAGTCCAGTCAACAGGGAAGGGAGCTAGGAGGCTGAACTTGTTCAAAGCTAAGCTGCAGAGAACAACAAATAAGAATGAACCAATGCACTGGAGACACCGCATCTGTAAAATGGATATTAAAAATACAATGCACATAACAGCGCTTTGTCATCTGTGAAGTGCTGTACAAGCATAAGGGACTTGAATTTTTTTTTTTTTTTTTTTTTTTTTTTTTTTTTTTTTTTTTTTTTTTTTTTTTTTTTTTTTGAGACGGAGTCTTGCTCTGTCACCAGGCTGGAGTGCAGTGGCACAGTCTCGGCTCACTGCAACCTCCACCTCCTGGGTTCAAGTGATTCTTCTGCCTCAGCCTCCTGAGTAGCTGGGACCACAGGCACGTACCACCATGCCCGGCTAATTTTTTTGTATTTTTAGTAGAGACGGGGTTTCACCATGTTGGCCAGGATGGTCTCAATCTCTTGACCTCGTGATCCGCCCGCCTCTGCCTCCCAAAGTGCTGGGATTACAGGTGTGAGCCACTGTGCCCGGCCGGGACTTAAATTTTTATGAGAATGCTGATAACTTAAAAATGGGATCTGATAGCCAATCAATAATTTTATAAATTAATTTTTAATGACAAAAGTGGTACTTATTCATCTTAGAGTATATACATAAAATATATAAATAAACCTAACTAGAAAAATTCTCATAGTCTTATTAGTGTGCTGTACCTTCTGTTATCTGTATGGTATATTCCCTGTCCATCCCATGACACCTGTTTCTCTGGGAAAACTGTGGTTCCCTTGATGACAAATTTTGCCATGTGACTTACTTAGATGGTTTTGCATAAATGAATGTAGTATGCTCCCCGTCTGAACAGAAGTTTTAAAAGCGTTTGTGTGGTTCTGCCATGTTTTTTCCCCTTCTGTCATGAGACCAGCATGTCTCAGGTAAGGGCTTTTCCACATTCCTGGGCCCTGGAGTGAAGAGCCCTGGGAAGAACATATCTGGTGTTTTCCACAGTCTGGATTTTGCTGATCGTGTTCCCATAGCGTCATTTAGCAGGTTCCTCTTTCCTCTGTATTTCCCATAAATTGCTGATTAAATGTAGAGTCTTATTCAGATCCAATGAACAGATTTTAAAACTCAATACATTATAAACATTTTCCATTTCATTTAATATTCTCCTACCACGTTTTTTCAGTATCTATGGTGCTGTCAACTATGTGAATGTATTACATGTGAGAGAGAAGCATTTATTGTTGTAAGCCCCTGGGACGTGGGGGTTGTTTGCTACTGCAGAATAATTTGCCTTAAGATACCCGATAACCTATATCATTTAGTCTTTTTTCTATGACTTTATTCTGTATATGTTTTCTTTATAAAAATAGAATCCTCATGTGCATATGATTTGCAAAGTGCTTTTCTCATTTTATCTGCAAATATTTCTGTTATGTCTCTAAAAAATGATTCTTCTTAAACATAAACGTGAAACCATTATTGCACCAAAAATGATAATAATTGTTGCATTATCACCAAATATTAGTCATTGTATACATTTCTCCAACTTTAAAATATATATATATATAGTTTAAATCAGGAATCCAAATAAAATCCATACTTTGCAGTTGGTTGACATGTCTTAAATCTCTTTTTATCTTTAGGTTCTCCTTCTCCTCTCTCTCTCTTTTTTCCCCTTGTAATGTTTTTATTGAAGAAACTGAACAAGTTGTTCTGTCGAGTTTTCCAGTCTGGATTTTGCTGATTGTGTTCCCATGGTGTCATTTAGCAGGTTCCTCTTTCCCCTGTATTTCCCATAAATTGCTGATTAAATGTAGAGGCTTAATCAGATCCAATGAACAGATTTTAAAACTCAATACATTGTAAACATTTTCCATTTTGTTTAATATTCTCTTACAACATGTTTTTAAGTATCTACAGAGCTGTCAACTGTATGAATGTATTACATGTATTTCAGTACTGTTGGACAAATGTTGTTTCCAATTTTTGGCTACTACACACAACTCACTGATGAACTTCTTGTGGACTCACCATTTTCTGGCCTCCTTTCTGCCCTTTCTATTCCATCAGTTCCTGCGGATGGTGGATGCCTGTGCCAGCTTCCTCACTGAAGCCTTGAACCCAGAAAACTGTGTTGGAATACTGAGGCTGGCTGATACACACTCGTTGGACACTCTAAAGAAGCAGGTTCAGAGTTACATCGTTCAAAACTTTGTGCAGATTCTGAACTCTGAGGAGTTCCTTGACCTACCCGTGGACACTCTGCACCACATCTTGAAGAGTGATGACCTTTACGTGACTGAGGAGGCTCAGGTGTTTGAGACCGTGATGAGCTGGGTCCGGCACAAGCCGTCAGAACGACTCTGCTTACTCCCCTATGTCCTTGAGAATGTGCGCTTACCGCTTCTGGACCCATGGTACTTTGTGGAGACGGTAGAAGCAGATCCTCTCATCAGGCAGTGTCCAGAGGTCTTCCCGCTGCTCCAGGAAGCCAGGATGTACCACCTTTCTGGCAATGAGGTGAGTCAAAGATAAGAGGTGCTATATTTAACCAGCGAAGTAAGGAGTTAGCTAGGGACTCATAGAGATGCAAGTGAAGCGGATTCAAAAATCCTTACGGCATGAAGGAGAAAACACAGCCCTGCTCATTGCTGAGTCAGGCAGTTCCAGAATCCCTGATTCCCGATCTGTGAGGCTGATCCAATGTGTTCAGACAGTTACTGAGAGCATTAGGTGAGATGTAGAAATCACTCGGCACCACGCCTGGCCCATGCTTCCTCTTCCCAGTTGTGGAAGGATGGGAGGTTGGGTCCACACTGCACACACAAATAAGAACATGCCCTGGGCCAGGCGCAGTGGCTCATGCCTGTAATTCCAGCACTTTGGGAGGCCGAGGCGGGCGGATCACAAGGTGAAGAGATTGAGACCATCCTGGCCAACATGGTGAAACCCCATCTCTACTAAAAATACAAAAAATTAGCTGAGCATGAAGGTGCGTGCCTATAGTCCCAGCTACAGCTACTTGGGAGGCTGAGGCAGGAGAATCACTTGAACCTGGGAGGAGGTTGCAGTGAGCCGAAATCGCATCACTGCACTCCAGCCTGGCGACAGAGTGACACTCCATCTCCAGACAAACAAACAAAAAACAAGAAGGTCCCCTGTCTAGTCACTATTCCACGGGGGTGATGCTCGTCCTCACCCACTCTGGTGAAACCTTGCATCTCTTGGATTTGGACTCTCATCATCTGAATTTCTGGAAATTCAAAACTCATCTCCCTGCCCCACGTCTGGCCTCCCTCCAGTTGATTCACCAGCTGGAAGGTCTGAAACCCAAGTCTGATCCTCTTGCTCCGGGGCTTGCCTTCTTCACTGGCTCCCCGTCACCTTCAGGGTGAAGCCCGTACTTCCTGCTGGTGTTCCCAGAGCCTAGGCTTGCATCATTAACCTCTTGCCTGCTCCTTCAGCGTCCTCTCCAGCCCCCCATTTCTGCTGCAGTCCTAACGCACTGCTTGGGGTTCCCCAAAGTAGATGTGCTTTTCCTGCCTCCAGGTCGATACAAGTGTTGTTCACATGCTTTTCTCCTCTTCTTCATCTAGCTGACTTCTACTACTTCAAAACCCAGTCCACGCATCACTTTCTCCCGAGACTTTTCCATTTATTTATTTATTTTAGATGGGGTCTTGCTCTGTTGCCCAGGCTGGAATACAGTGGTACAATCATAGCTCACTGCAGCCTCGACCTTCCAGGCTTAAGTGATCCTCCCACCTCAGCCATCCAAGTAGCTGGGACTATAGGCATGCGCTAACACACCCGGCTAATTTCTAAATTTTTTGTGGAGACAAGGTCTCATTGTGTTGCCCAGGCAGGTCTTGAACTCCTGAGCTTAAGTGATCTTCCCACCTCAGCTCCCGAAGTGCTAGGGTTACAGATGTGAGCCCCACACCCAGCCACGCTCCATGTTTTCACAGCACTTGGTGCATTGCTCTATCAAGCACCAATTGCTGCATGATAACCATTTGAATTTATCATCTGTAAATATCTCTAGACTGGGAGCTTGTTATAGCAGGAAATATGTCTTATTATACTTTTCATCTCCGGATCTTAGGAGAGAGTTCTAATACTGCTATATAGTCAATCAGTAATTAGTAAGTGCTTGTTGAATGATTAAATGGGTACTATGAATGGTGAATAAACATATCATTTGGATCTACCTGGTTCTCCTTAACAATTCTGAAGATTTTTATGCAGAACTTCATAAAGATAAGAACAAATTTAGTGGAGAGGAAGTAATGATATAGGAACAGCTTGTTAACAGTTTGTACACATGAACACTCATGCCTCACTATGCAGTGGTTCTGGGACTAGCTACCAAGCCTTCTTCATTAGGCCATTGGTAGAAGCCTTAGCCAAATGTGGCCCAGGGATTGTCTGTCTGAGTTTCTTCTGGAGTTTCTCCCTTTTTCTGTGTGTTCTTTTCTGATTTTTTTCGTTGTCTTTAGATGCACTGTTCATTCATTCACTCTGCAAACATACCCTTAAACGTGTAGTAGAATTTACCAGAGCCTGGTGTTTTCTTTGTGGAAAGTTTTTAAACTATAATGTATACTTCTTTAACAGATATAGGACTATTTAGGATCTCTGTTTCCTCTAGCATGAACTTTGATAGTTTGTGTCTCAAAGAACTTTTTCATTTCATGTAAGTTGCTGAATTTATTGGCATAAAGTTGTTCACAGCATTTCTTTATTATCTTGTTAATACCTGCAGAATCTACAGTATTGTCACATTTCTCATTCCAAATATTGGTAATTTGTGTCCCTCCTGCTTTTTTTTCCCCTGATTAATCTGGTTAGAAGTTTATGAATTTTATTGATTTTTCTCAAATAACTAATGTCTGGTTTCATTTGATTTTCTCTTGTTTTTCTGTTTTCTGTTTCACTTATTTCCACTCTGATCATTATTTTTTCTTTCCACTTGGTTTAATTTGCATGTCTTTCTCTAGTTCCTTACAGTGGAAGTGGAGGCCACTGATTTGAGACTTCCTTTCTAATACTGGCTTTCATGCTGCAAATTTCCCCCTAAAAACTACTTAAACAGCATCCCATGTATTTAAGGATGCTATGCCTTCATTTTTGGCAAATAAATCCTGAACACCAACTCTATGCCAGATATGGCACCAGGTACTGCAAAAACAGTCTGTGTGTCAGAGAAGATGGGACATTTAACAAATGAAGAATTATGAGTGGATTGATGGGGGAAGCCTAGGAAACCACATAGGCCCTATTCCATGCTAGATGTCTAGCAGATAGCCTGCATATAATTGCAGACAAGTCTTAGTCTCTACAACTGCCCTCAGTTCGGCATTTATTCAGTGTCTCCCAAGGAATACTACACAACCATAAAAAAGAATGCTATCGTGTTCTTTGCAGCAACATGGATGGAGCTGGAGGCCATTCTCCTAGGTGAACTGACACAGGAACAGAAAACCAAATGCTGCATGTTTTCAATTATAAGTGAGAGCTAAACATTGAGTACACATGAACACGAAGAAGGGAACGAAAGATAACAGGGCCCACTTGAGGGTGCAGGATGAGAGGAGGGTGAGGATTGAAAAACTACCTATCAGGTACTATGCTTATTGGATATGGATGATGAGATAATCTGTGCACCAAACCCCCATGACATGCAATTTACCTATATAACAAACCTGCACATGCTCCTGAACCTAAAAGTTAAAATAAATACATAAATAATACTTTAAAAGCAATTTAAAAATAAACAGTGCCTTGCTCAACTATACTTTCAATATTTGTGCTATTTTTATTTCTGCTTCCTAAGTCCTTGAAATGCAGATGATAAAGGCTTTTCTCTGGCATAAAAGATCCCTACCCTGTCTTCTGCAAAATTGCTACAATGAAATATTTTCCTTGCCTTTTGTATTTCCAAGGTGCTGGAGGCACAGTCAGACATTATAAACTTTAGATTTAGGAGGAGAGAGAATTCTGACATCTGGAAAATTCTTCGGTAGTGAGAGCCTGGGCTTTGACTCAGACAGAGATCGAGGTGTTCATCTTGATTGCACCATTTATTTACAGTGTAACCTCAGGCAATTACTTAGCTACTCTAAGTCTCAGTTCTGATCTGTAACATGGGGATAATAATACCTACCAACTGACAGAACTGTTTTGAGAATTAAGTTATGAATGGAATGCTCAGTACAGTGTCTGGTACATGCTAAGTGTCCCACAAATGGAAGCTATTGTCATTGCCACTTGGATCCTTTATCGTTGCTTCGTCTCTCACAATCAATCATTTTTCTTCTCTGGGGCTAAAATCAGCCTTTTCACTGTGTCTCAGGATTTTGTAGCCTTATTTTCCCAAGTCCTTCTCGAGGTGCTTTCTCATCCTCATTTTATAGTTTGGGCAACTGAACCAACCAACCAATGACCAAGGCCTCCCAATTGGGGTCTCATTGCCAATTGACTCCCTAGGAATCCAGTCTGCTCACTGCTGGAATCCTGATTGGGGTCTCATTGCCAACTGATTCCCTGGGAATCCAGTCTGCTCACTGCTGGAATCCTGATTGGGGTCTCACTGCCAATTGATTCCCTGGGAATCCAGCCTCCTCACTGCTGGAATCCTAATTGGGGTCTCACTGCCAATTGATTCCCTGGGAATCCAGTCTTCTCACTGCTGGAATCCTGATTGGGGTCTCACTGCCAGTTGATTCCCTAGGAATCCAGTCTGCTCACTGCTGGAATCCTGATTGGGGTCTCACTGCCAGTTGATTCCCTAGGAATCCAGTCTGCTCACACTGCTGGAATCCTAATTGGGGTCCCACTGCCAGTTGATTCCCTAGGAATCCAGTCTGCTCACTGCTGGAATCCTGATTGGGGTCTCATTGCCAGTTGATTCCCTGGGAATCCAGCCTGCTCACTGCTGGCGTGGCCTTGGGTTGACTCCTATGGCAGTAGAGTAAGCCTGGAGGCTACTCTGTGGACGCACTGCTCCCCCCTCTTCATTTACCAAACGTGAACCCTCTTGTCTATCGTCACCTTTCTTTTTTAACCTTGCCTGTCCTCTACATGGGTGGTGACAATGGGAAATTTCAGAACACCAAAAGTGAGTGTCAGTCTCCATTTGATTTGGGAGTGGTAGCTGGAACCTTCATTGGAAGAGGTCTTTGGGGACGGAGGAAAGTTGTCTCTTAATTGCCTCCTACGTTTTCAGACATGAACTTGGTCTATAGCAAAGGTGACTCTGATGTGTGTGAGATGGGAAAAGGGGCAGAGGCTCCAGCCCAATGACATCTTTGCTGAAACAATATGACCACTCTGTCCCCTGTACAGGGTCTGCAGAGAGTGAGCAGGCACGAAGATGCAATTATCTGCTCTGCTTTAACAATCTGAAAGTAAACTGGTTATGCCTGATTGTTGCATGCAACTCATTGGCAAACACTTCCGTGTGTCTGCAACAACCTGGCACGTCTCAGACTTCAGAGTGACATTTGTCATGACTTTGGGTTATTTTGCCAAATGCAGCTGAACTTGCAATGTGGTGATACCAACACTTGGTCCTGTGGGGCAGAGTTCTAAGGCAGGGCTCATGACCCCAGCCACGCCCGTCAGCGGGATGACCGTGTTAGTCAGCAACTGCTGCATAACAAACTGCCCCCAAACTGAAAAGTTTAAAATAACAAACACTCACTATCCAACAGACTCTGAGTGCCAGGAATCTAGGAGTGGTTTAGCCAGGTGCTTCTGGCTCAGGGTCTCTTAGGAAGTTGCAGTAAAACTGTTGGCTGGGGCAGCAGTAATCTCAAAGTTCCAGTGGGATTCGAGCTCACCCACTGGACTGTTGGCAGGCATCAGATCCTCGCTGACTGCTGGTTGGGAGCCTCAGGTTCTTGCTACGTGGGCATCTCAACAGCTGACCTCCCCCAGAACAAATGATCTAAGAAAGACTGCATGAGTAATCCAGATGCAAGCTGGTAGTGCCTGTTATAGCATAATTTCAGAAGGGATATATCACCACTTCTGCTGTAATCGATCATAGAGACCAATTCTAGAACAGTGTGGAGGGAGCTACACAAGATGTGAATACCAGGAAGAAGGGTCACCGGGGGCCATTGTGGGTGCTTACTACCACAGTGATTTAGACGGAGTTACCTAGCTTGTCCATTCATTCACTCCTCTGTTCGCTTTTTGTTTTGTTTTGTTTTGTTTTGCTTTTTGAGATGGAGTTTTACTCTTGTTGCCTAGGCTGGAGTGCAGTGGTGCCATCTCAGCTCACCACAGCCTCTGTCTCCCGGGTTCAAGTGGTCCTTCTGCCTCAGCCTCCCGAGTAGGTGGGATTACAGGTGCCCATCACACCCAGCTAATTTTTTAAAGTTTTTAAAATTTTTTGTAGATACGGGGTTTCACCCCCATGTTGGCCAGGCTGGTCTTGAACTCCTGACCTCAGTGATCCACTCGCCTCAACCTCCCAAAGTGCTGGGATTACAGGCATGAGCCACTGCACCTAGCTCACTCACTCATTTAATCGATGTTTATTGATGTCCACAAGCTCCAGGTACTGTTCTTGGTGCTGAGGATCCACTGGAGAAAAACGGCTGTTCCTGCCATCAGGGTCTCACAATAAATTACAATGAAGCCCGAACAGTGCTGTTGGGAAATTCAGGGTTATGGGAATGTGTACAAAGTGAGCAATGGCTTCCTGGAGGAAGGGACAAAGTGTTACGTGGTAAATTATTCACCATGTCTTAAAGGGTAAGTGGGTTGGGGTGGTAGCATGGGGAATTGAGAATAGAATATTATGGGGAGATCCAGGCAGCAGGCAGGAACCCAGGGATTTCAGTCAGCAGGAGGAGAGCCTTTCAAAGGTCAGGACCAAGGAACAAGGCGCCAGCCCTGGGGGTCAGAGGTAAGACCATGGCCAGTCCAGTTCTCCTAGCGGCCACTCAATCACCCAACAGGTGACTGGGGCAGGAGCGCAGGCATCGCAAATAAGACGGGGGAGCTTTGGAGTGAAGGCCGAGGCCTGGCTCCCAGAATGGAAGAAAGGGTCACGAGGGAATCCATTCTGGGAGGCCCGTGCTGTTTTTGAAGCATCGCCCTGCAACACCTAAATCCACTCTAAAAGAGGACCAGATTGGTGCTGGAGGCTGTGCCTCAGCTGTGGGGCATGGGGTTTAGGGACAGGAACCAGGGCTGGTAGAAAGTTGCACAGCAGCAAAGCTTGGCTTTGGTGCCATTGCCCAGACCCTGTCCTGCCAGCTTGGTGCTCTCATGGTGCCTCCAGGTTCCCCGGCCCACCCCTCCACCCTTCCCCCGGCACCGTTCTGCTGTTCACATCCTCACCCAGGCCACTGCCTAGGCTTTGTCCCCCAGCCACACCCATCCCCACTCTGCTGACCTGTAAGGAACAGCCACCATAGATGTTATGGCCATCGTCCAGCCTCAAGAACTGAGGATGCAGAATTCACTGTCCCAGGCTCCTAGGCACAGAAAGCCGACCAACTGAACAAAGACTGTTATGGAAAAGTCGAGGCTGGGAGTCGGCTGGTCTGATTATTTGTGGCTCTGGGTTGCATTCACTACTTGAGGGCTCAGTGTTTGCTACTGTAACCTATTTGTCACCACCTGTGGGCAAAATCAAAGTTCTGTAGTCTGTTAGATCAGCCTAATTTTGTAGGGAAATGGGTGACTTTGGCCATCTGGGAAATGGTGGCTGCCTCTCTGCCTCCCATCGGCACTCCTACGGAACCTTTACCATGGAGCCCGGGGGGGCCAGTGGAACCAGGGAAGGGCAGCTCTCCCTTTTATAGCAATATCCAGATGGCATCTGCCACTGCTCCCACAGGCATGACTACCTGCTGAGGAGCGAGTGTGTGCTGGGTGCTCTGCTCACACCTCCACCTCATGACCTTACGAATGCTCACAATCATCTGAGAGCAGAGAAATGATGAACAAGCAGTTTACAGAGGTTGTGTTGCTTCTCCAAGGCCACACCGCCATCGGGGATAGGACCCTGGCACATTTGACTTGCAAGCCTGTGCTCTTTCAGCGGGGCCCAAATGCCCATAGCATGGATTTCTCCACTTGTCGGAAGCTCTGAGAGGTCATACACTGTATGTTGAAACCAGTCTTCCTGCCTCCCTGGCCACACCCCGACTCCTTCTAGTTCTTGTTTCCTGAGTCTCTGAATGTTCTATGTGTCACTGTCCAGGATGTCTCTTCCAGAAGGCTGACGGGGCGCAAAGTCTGAGATCTCATCAAGAAATTACAGGCAAGGGGGAAAGTCCATAGTGAAATTCCAGGATTTAAGGTTTCAGACCAGGCAGGAGAGGCAGGAAGTGCACCTGATGGTATAGACCCCGCCCAGTTAAAACAGCAACAAAAACAGGTAACATTTATTGAGCACCTATTATGTACCAGGCCCTGAGTGAAGCACACTACATACATTATCCCACTTCATCGTGAAAACACACCTACGAGGTAGTTACCTCTAATACTGCATGACACAGATGTTGAAACTGAGGCTCTGCGAGGTGAAGTCACGTGGTCATGCCATGGCAGGTATGGGAATTGGAGCCTGCTCCTATTGGCTTCGTGGCCTGAGCGCTGAACCATTGTGTTGTCCTGCCTTTATGTACCCCCACTGATTTCCAGATCATTTCGGAGCGCACCAAGCCCAGGATGCACGAGTTCCAGTCCGAGGTGTTCATGATTATTGGTGGCTGCACGAAGGATGAACGGTTTGTGGCAGAGGTGACCTGCCTGGACCCCCTGAGGCGCAGCCGCCTGGAGGTGGCCAAGCTCCCGCTAACGGAGCACGAGCTGGAGAGTGAGAATAAGAAGTGGGTGGAGTTTGCATGCGTGACATTGAAAAATGAGGTCTACATCTCAGGTAAGCAGTAGCTTTTTTTTTTTTGAGTAGGAGTCTTGCTCTGTCGCCCAGGCTGAAGTGCAGTCGTGCGATCCTGACTAGCTGCAACCTCCAATTCCCCGATTCAAGCAATTCTTCTGCCTCAGCCTCCCAAGTATCTGGGATTACAGGCACCTGCCACCATGCCCAGCTAATTTTTGTATTTTTAGTAGAGACAGATTTCACTATGTTGGCCAGGCTGATCTTGAACTCCAGACCACAGGTGATCCACCCACCTCGGCCTCCCATAGTGCTGGGATTACAGGCGTGAGCCACCTGGTCCGGCTAGCATTGTACTATTAATAGAAAACCTGGAGAGAAGGCAGACAAGTCTAGTCCTTCACAGAAAAAGAAGAGGGAAAGTGATCGGGGGTTTATTCAGTGTCTGCTATGGGCACAGGTCCCTGAGCTACACAGTGGGAATTTAGTAATGAGTAAACACATCTGCTCTTCCCCCAAACCGGACCCCTCCTATGTTAATTAGGCTGTAATTGGGTATACTTCAGCAGGACCCAATACTTTTTCATTAGGAACATGTTTGCTTAAGTATTGATGGTGACTTTATGCCTGTCTTTCCCATTAGACCTGAAGTTCCATGACCATCAACACTCTAGCCTCTGTACCTAACACTGTGCCTGACCACAGGGTAAATGTCCAGTAAATATTTATTGAGTGACACAGTTTCAACTGTCTTTACTGAGTGGTAGATATGTTTAAACTTAAATAACATTTAATTGTTTGCCTCTCACATCAACTCTGTAAAGTAGGTGTTTTTAAGGTAGGAGCAAACAGAGGCTCAGAAAGATTCTCAGACATATCTAAGGTCGCACACTGGTAGGTGTCAGGCGGGACTTCAACTGAAGTTCTGAGTCTAACTCCCATGCTCTCCCCATCACATCAAAAGCCACCTGGCTCTTCCTGGGACCCTAAGGAAGGAGACAAGCGTCCCTTTCCCTCTCTTAGAGGCTTTTCTGGAATCTGAACTTGTGGGGAAAGGGGCATCCCAGAGCGTGCTTCCTCCAAAACCAAGGGCGGGTCGTTCTTCGGATGTGTTCATACCATTCATTAGGCTCTAGCTTTCTTTTAATCTTGTAGAAATATTTTTTTAATTGTTGTAGAAGATCCAAACAGTACAGAGGAGGTAAAGTAAAATCCGGCTGTTCTGTGCCATCACAATGCTATGGGTTTTCATTTTGTACAAAAATGGTTTTCTATTTTCACAGGGTAAATACTTTCAGCTGCTGTAACAAATCCTAAGTCTCAGTGAATGAACACAATAGCATGCAGGGGTCAGGGGGAGGACGGTCAGCTCTACTCAGGCACTCAGAGGCCTAGGGTCCTGCTTTCTCATGACACTGCCTCTTCCTACACATGGCCTTGATTTGGGGACGAGAAAGAAGCTGACGAGTTGAGAAGTCACATTTGCTCATAAAAGCCTCAGCCTGGAGGTGCCATCTATTCCGCTCACATTCCGTTGGCAAAAACTAACAGCTTGACCTCCCTTTCCCTCCCCTACCCCCTCCGGGCACAGGAGGCTGGGAAATGTAGTTTATCTATGTGCCCAGGAGGGATCAACAGGATCAACAGGATCAACAGGTGTGGTCATCAGAGCCAGTCTTTGTCACATATACAACACATGTTATTCTTTTTTTTTTTTTTCTGAGTTGGAGTCTTACTCTGTTGTCCAGGCTGGAGTGCAATGGTGTGATCTCAGCTCACTGCAACCTCCACCTCCCAGGTTCAAGTGCCTCAGCCTCCCGAGTAGCTGGGATTATAGGCACATGTCACCATGCATGGCTAATTTTTGTATTTTTGGTAGGGAGAGGGTTTTACCATGTTGGCCAGGCTGGTCCCAAAGTCCTGACCTCAGGTGATCCACCCACCTCGGTCTCCCAAAGTGCTGGGATTACAGGCGTGAGCCACCGCACCTGATCCACTTGTTATTCTTATGTCAGAAATGTGTTGTTCACTTTTTAATGATACAAGCAGAACCTGAAAGCATGCTTGTTATACACAGTTAAATAAACAGAAACTTATACTTCAGTTAACAATATAATCTAGACCTGATGGCATGTTGGTTTAATGGATATACATATTGAGTGAGATAGTTACTACATGCCAAGCACAGCATCCTGCCAAGCATGTGGTGGCCGGTATCATCACTACTGCTATTCTTTTTACCAGCTGTATTGCAGTCTACCAAATGGATGAACCATAATTGTTTCAGCTTTCTTTTAAAAATACTGCAGTAGGCATTCTTAGACACATATATTTTTTCATACTTGTGCTGCTACTGGAAAGTTTCCTGGAAGTGGTCATATGTGAACTGAGAATTTCGTATATATGGCAAAATTGCCCTGAAGAAAAGTTGTACCAATTTACAGTTCAATCAGTGATGAATGGTGGTGCCCATTGTTTTTATCCTTGGTAACAAATTTTATTATTAGTCATTTAAATTTTTAATAGACTAGAATGTTTAAATTTACATTCCTAGGTCATCAGTGAGGTTGAGCATATTTTACATATTTACCAGATAATTGTATTTATTTTTAAAAATTATCTGTTCATACCCTTCAACAGTTTCTATCAGTTTTTTGTCTTTTTCTTACTAATTTTTTGGAGCTCTTACTATTTATCCTTTGCTATTTGTGTTGTGAATATTTTCTCCTAGACTGTTGTGGTTTTTAACTTTGTATTTATATAGTTGTTTTCTTTCCTATACAATTCTACGTTTCTTGTTATGCTTAGAAAACCCCTCCTAACCCCAAGGTCATTAACATAATCTCCTATACATTCTCCAGTTACTTCTATAGCAGTAACATTTGAATTTTACTTTAAATGTAATGTAAAATAAGTATCTAACTTAATTTTTATCCAAATGAATAACCAATTGTTCTAATAACATTTATTTAATGATCTGTATATATTTTAGTCTGTTCTGTGCTCTTGTCAGTTTGTCTAGTACTGTACTGTTTGTATTATAACAGTCTTTTAGTATATTTTAATATTTGATAAGGAAAGCCTTCTTTTTCATTTTTCTTTTTCAAAAGTTTCTTAGAAATTTTTCCAAACTTAATCTTCCCAGTGAAATTTATAATTATCTCATCAAGTTCCCCCCAAAAGTCCTGAAGGCATTGTGTATACAGATTAACCTAGGGAGGGCTGACATCTTCACAATAATGTGTCTTCTTATTTATGCACACAATATGCTTTCTCAGGTTTTGTTTTTTGTCCTAAAATAAAATCATAGGTTTTTTTCTTCTTCTTTTTTTAAAATAAAGGTTGCATACATTTCTTTGAAATTTTATAGTTATTTTATACTTTTCGATGCTACCTAAACGGGATCAGTATCACAGTGTTTTGAATAAATGGAGACCTCTGAAAGGCGCTCCACCCAAACAAAAATGGCCAAACTATGTGAACAAAAGATTCATGGAAGAGGAAGCTCAGCCTCCCTTGTAGTGAGAAAAAACCAAACGTACATAGCTTTTCTCTGTCAGACTGTTAAAAAAATTTTTTTAAAAGACAGAAAACAAAACCACCACTACCAACAAAAAGTGGGTATGAGGAAAAGTCAACCAGCATGGCTGTGGAGGATGCTTTGGCTACACCCATAAAAATTCAGGTGCACATGCCTTTGACTTAGAAAACCCGCTTCCAGGTTCCACACTAGAGGAACACCCCGACACAGAGCGTGGTCAGCAATGGTCATCTCTGCACGATTGCACAAGTGTAAGTCTGCAAAGTAAACCTTTGCTTCCAGTAGTTGGTGGTACTCTATGGGAAAATGGAAAAACAGAGCTGTGAAATAGTTGATTAAAATCACCAAAAAAGCCAGTTCTCCCTTTTCCTTGGCTCTTTCCCCAGCTGCTGAAAGATGTATTTTCTGTTTTTTAAGAGCGCTGTCTTCAAGAAAACACTTCCAGGCCACTCTCAAGTGACCTGTTGTGAGCATGTCACACTTTTCTAGCAAAAATTAATTTAGAAGTAGGGTAAGTCCCACCGACCTTTTCACATAGATCAGAGAGACGAACCAAGAGAATGTCGTACGATTTCTTGGTGATTTTTGCAGGTCTGTGTCTTTGCTTTTTTGTTTAAACAAATAAGGAAACAACTTCAGCTGCCATGTAGTTTGCCTTCTGGACAAAGCCCACCGTCCCTGCCCAGCGTTCCTTCCTGCTCCTTGTGAGCACAGACGCTGAGCCCAGGCTCCCTCGGGCCCCCACCCACCCAGGCTGCCTCGGGTCCTGCCCTCTGAAGCCTTCTTGGGACACCGCTGTCTAGCTGCCTCTTCTGTGAACGTCGGCTGCACTGAGGGGCACACAGCACCGTGTGGCGCACAGCCCGTTCTGTCTCTCGCCTCCCCCTGCGTTTGCCTCGTCTCCCCCGCCAGACCGCACACACCTGCGGGGCTTCTTTGATCGCCCCTCAAGGTGGGGCTGGCCTGGGGACCTGGCATTTTTGGACATGCAGGCTATTATGGGAGATGCTGTATTTCTGACACATCTGGTGGTTTCTTAAATGCTTTTTATCCTTGCAGGTGGCAAGGAAACACAGCACGATGTTTGGAAATATAATTCTTCCATCAACAAATGGATTCAGATTGAGTACTTAAACATAGGCCGCTGGAGGCATAAGATGGTGGTGCTGGCCGGCAAGGTCTACGTGATCGGCGGCTTCGACGGCTTACAGAGAATCAACAACGTGGAGACCTACGACCCCTTTCACAACTGCTGGTCAGAGGTAGAGGAGACGACTTCTTTTTTCTTCTTTCCTTTTTTGAGACAGAGTCTCACTCTGTCGCCCAGGCTGGAGTACAGTGGCGCGACCTTGGCTCACTGCAACCTCCGCCTCCCGGGTTCAAGCGATTCTCCTGTCTCAGCTTCCTGAGTAGCTGGGACTACAGACGCCCACCACCATGTCCAGCTAATTTATATATTTTTAGTAGAGATGGGGCTTCACCATGTTGGCCAGGCTGGTCTTGATCTCTTGACCTTGTGATCTGCCCGCCTTGGCCTCCCAAAGTACTGGGATTACAGGCATGAGATGATTTCTACAACTAACTGTCTATATTATTACTTCAATTAAAAAAAAAAAAAAAAGCTTGGGAATGTGCCTACAGTGGTGGCCAGCTTTCTGATCACATTCCTTCCGAGAATATTTTTGGTGGCTCTGAGCTTCCCTCCTCCTGGAAGCCCATGCTTATTGCTGATTAAGTCGCAGAAACAATGTCTTCCAGGTGGTGAAGGTCTCTGTGGGCACCTGTCCTAATCTGGCCGGAGCCCCAGATGTGGGCAGAGGCTCACACAGTCGTGCACGGCAGCTCTCTGGGTCTGTGTGTCCTGGCCGAGGGACCGGTCCCCTCAGACACCTTCTCTCCTGTTCTTCTCCACACTGGACACGTGCAGATCACTTTACTACACCGTTTGTGAACCCAGAGTTATTCAGTCATGATAGAAATCGTCCCTCGTTATTTTCCCATCCATGAAGAGCCACCTACAGGCCTCATGTCAGACTTTAGCAGCACAACCTCAGGTATATATCACACCAGGAAAAGAAAAGCCACCTCATCTCACTTCCAGTTTATTCCCAGTTTCCAATTTTCTTTCTCCTTATCAAATCAGATGTCCGAGCATGTCCCAGCTTAATGGAGAGTACAACACTGTCATTGTAGGCACAAGCAGAGGCAGCCAGGTCACCGCATCATCCAGCCCAGACTGTCAGCCTGAAAAGTGCCATATGGACAGCTCTTAGTATTTGCGGGAGACCTGCCCATGATCTTCTCAAAACAAGCCCTCTCCAGAGCTGCTCCATGATCGAAAGGGTCATGTAACAGGGCAGGAGGCTCCTTTAGTGTCCTGGGGTTCCCAGGGTAGAAGCACGTGTCTGACTTAATCTCAGAAGCCTCAGTGTTGCCCTGTAGTGGAGGAGCCCGCTTACCTGTGGCCACCTGAGACCCATACACCAGCTTTTCTTCCTAGACGTAAGCACCAAGGAAAATCACTGCTGGTACACAGCAGGCACTCCATAAATATTTTTGAGTGGATGAGCACATGAATGAATATGAACATGCATGTATAAAAAAATCATTTTCCTGGGCTGGGCGTGGTGGCTCACACCTGTAATCCTGATACTTTGGGAGGCCGAGGCAGCCAGATCACCTGAGGTCAGGAGTTAGACTCCAGCCTGACCAACATGGAGAAACGCTGTCTCTACTAAAAATACAAAATTAGCCGGGCGTGGTGGCGCATGCCTCTAATCCCAGCTACTCGGGAGGCTGAAGCAGGAGAATCGCTTGAACCCGGGAGGTGAAGGTTGCAGTGAGCTGAGATCGCCCCATTGCACTCCAGCCTGGGCAACAAGAGCTAAACTCTGTCCTACCCCCCCAAAAAAATCATTTTCCTCCAACACTGGCTGACTTCATCTTTATAAACTTATTCTTACCTATCCCCCTGCTTCCCCGAGAGCTGCACTCGGGGAGCGGCTGGCACATCCCAGCACGCAGCTCGCTCTAGATTGCATGGCACCTGGAGTGAGGGCGGGAAGTGCGTGCGTTCATTCTCGAGGCGTCTTAAGGGGGTCAAGCGCATGGGCCTTGTGACTTTAGGCAAAAGCTGCCCAGTTCCGTGTCCTGAGCTCCGTCCTGCACCCTGGGAGCTGCAGCCACCTGGGCAGCGTGACTGACAGCGGCTTCTTGTGCCCTGTGCCTCCACAGGCCGCGCCCCTCCTTGTCCACGTCAGCTCCTTTGCAGCCACCAGCCATAAGAAGAAGCTCTATGTGATCGGGGGAGGGCCCAACGGGAAACTGGCCACAGACAAGACTCAGTGTTATGACCCTTCGGCCAACAAGTGGAGTTTGAAGGCGGCCATGCCGGTGGAGGCGAAATGCATCAATGCAGTGAGTTTCCGCGACCGCATCTATGTTGTTGGTGAGTAAGGGCTTCCCGTTCATCTGAATAGCTTAGAGCCGGATTCGTGCCTGGCTGCAGCACAGAAAGGGTGTGTCACAGGGTCTCCGGCGCTGGCCACTCACTGCCCCCAGGACCCACCCCGGTTTTCAGAGGAGCCATCAACCTACTGTTTCTCTTGGGAAGAGGGTAGACATGGCCTAACAGGAAGCTGAGTTTTAGTGGTTAAGAGCGAAGAAAGCAGAAACTGGAGGGATGCCCACCGTGTTCCCTCCCTGTCGTCAGGTGGAGCCATGAGGGCGCTGTATGCCTACAGCCCCTTGGAAGACAGCTGGTGCCTGGTGACCCAGCTCAGCCACGAGCGGGCCAGCTGCGGCATCGCGCCCTGTAACAACCGGCTCTACATCACCGGCGGGAGGGACGAGAAGAACGAGGTCATCGCCACCGTGCTGTGCTGGGACCCCGAGACCCAGAGACTGACGGAGGAGTGCGTCCTGCCCCGGGGCGTGTCGCACCACGGCAGCGTCACCATCAGGAAGTCGTACACCCACATCCGCAGGATCGTGCCTGGAGCGGTGTCTGTCTGAGCGCAGGATGGGGAGCTGGGGAGCCACTCAGACCCTCAGCGTGCCCGCCTCCCCTCTTACCTCCTCCAGCCCCACTTCAGGCAGCAGCCTCCAGTTGGAGGCCGTACATCAGGGGCTCACTTTGGGGGAATCTTGGAAGTTGCAGTCTGGGGACACTTGAGACCAGCCATAAATGTTTGCATGACCTACCTCAGAAGGGGAGGCGAGGAAGAGTCGTAGCATCTCAGGACCCACCTGCCCTATGCCAGCTCTGTGCCAGGCGCTTCCTTTATCAGTTCATTCAACATGGTGGCTAGCTTTTATCACTTCTAGTTCCCTCCGTGAGGGAACCGAGTTCACAGAGTCTAAGTGGTGTCCTCTGGTCATTCAGCAAGTACCTACCCCAGGAGTCTAAAACCCAGGTCTTTTAGCTTCGGAGTCAATGCCCTTTCCACCATGCTGCCTATCTCAGAGGAGGAAAAACCAAAAACCAAAAACCAAACCTGGCTCACGCTGGGCGCGGTGACCCACACCTGTAATCCCAGCACTTTCAGAGGCTAAGGTGGGGGGATCACCTGACCAGCCTGGTCAACATGGTGACGCCCACCCCCATCTCTACTAAAAATAGAAAACTTAGCCAGGTGCAGTGGCAGGCATCTGTAATCCCAGCTACTCGGGAGGCTGAGGCCGGAGGATCACTTGAACTTGGGAGGTGGAGGTTGCAGTGAGCCAAGATTGCTCCACTGCATGCAGCCTGGGTGACAAAAGTGAAACTGTCTCAAAAACAAAAACAAAAAATCTGGCTCATTTCTTGTTTCAGCAAGTCTGCTAAAAGATTCACTCAGCAAGGCAGGGAAATAAAGGTGTTTCCTGTTTTCTTTCCTTTTCTTTCTTATTCTGCACCCCCCTCATCCCCCTCCTTTACCAAAATTTAAGCCAAGGAGTCATCTGGGCTCCTTGTCAAGAACATCTCATAGGTTCTTGCACTTGAAAGGTCTCGGGGTATGGGCTTGGGAAGGCCTGTTTGCTCTGAAAGAGATGAAATACTTGTCTTCTGTCCGCCTCCCATCGAAAGCCTTTTTTTTGAGACAGAGACTCACTCTGTCACCCAGGCTGGAGTGCAGTAGCGTGATCTTGGCTCACTGCAACCTCCGCCTCCCGGGTTCAAGTGATTCTTTTGCTTCAGCCTCCCGAGTGGCTGGGATTACAGACACCTGCTACTGTGCCCAGGTAATTTTTATAATTTTAGTAGAGACGGGGTTTCACCATCTTGGCTAGGCTGGTCTTGAACTCCTGATCTCGTGATCCACCCACCTCAGCCTCCCAAAGTGCTGGGATTATAGGCATGAGCCACCGCAACTGGCCTTTTTTTTCTTTTAATGATCATAAGATGGCCCATTTTGGACCCAAACTGTCATTGCCAGACAGAATTGTCCCTTTAGCATGGTCTGGTGCCCTGGCCTCTTGGTGTCCCCCAGTCAAACTGTAATGTAGCAAACATGTTTCTAGAGACTCAAACTACTGTTTTATTTAAAAAGTAAATACCTGAACACAGCTGGCCTCTGCAGGAATGACAGATACACTTGCTAGTTTTTAGACAGTGATTTAGATCCATGTTCCCGATACCCCATCCTCCTGAAACCTCAGTTTTCAGGACTTTTTAAAAAGCACTTCAACTTGGTTTTTTGATCAGTGTAGCTCAACTGTGACTTAAAGAACAGAATCTGTCCTTCACTGTAAGAGAGCTCTCAAATGAGCTCACTGGAAATTCCTTCTAATCCCCAAGCTGGAGAAACAGGTTGAGATCCTATTTCATATGCTGTATTTAAAAAGCAACAATGATAGCAGCGTAGTGACTGCATTACCCAATGGACTTTATTTTCGTCGTATGATTTCAGTTCTCTTTATAGAGTTTATTTCGTAGCCAGTGTGGCTTGTTCCTCTCAGCAGTTTGGGAAGTTAGAGTACTGGAGTTGACAGTGAATTTAATTTTCATTAAAAAGTCATGGTTAGAAGCTAATATTTGAAACAGATTTTAAACACTTGGAAACTTACAGGTGAGATTTCTGTTTATGCCAGATTGTTGAAGATAAATATAAATGTATATTGGTGTGTGAAAGGCTCTGTGCCTTAGAGGCATGACAGTTCAGCTCTCTGCTGTGAAAAGTAAGACGGCAATCTAAGCATATTTGTGGAAATTCAGGACAAACTATCACTTACTCAAGAGCATGATAATAAGCATCACAAAGCTCCCAATGGAAGCGATGTAATCTAGGTCAGTTCAGCAAACATTCATGGAGTTCTTCATGTTTTTCAAGCCTTGAGGACACCAGTGAATGACAGATCTCCATGCTAGACACTCAATACGGATAAAGAGGCCACTAGTTACATTCTTGCTTTTCTTTTCTTCAAGTTAGCTAAAATTAAGATCATATGAAGTTATCAGGCTGGTTCCAAGTCTCGATTGCCTTTCAAGGGGTCAAGGTGGTAAGCGGTAAAGTCAACCAGTGGCCATTGCTTACATGTTTGTCCTTCCGAGGTCGCCACCAGAACCATTGTGAACTACAGGGAAAAAATCAGTGTTGCTCCAAACGCTATTGCAGGGAGGAACTTCTGGAGAGGAAATCCGTGTCAGTGGTATTGGCACACACAGGAGCCTCCCCTCAAAAAGAGAGCGCTCCTTGTCAGGGAGTGGATGGCAGGCCTTTGATAAGACCCACTGGCAAGCTTCGAGCCCATCAACAGGTCAACCCTATCCTGGGAAAGGGAGGATTTGGATTTCTGTGCTCGAAACCTGATTCTCAATGTAGCCAAGTTTTCGGACTACTTCAGAATACCTACGTGAACCATGGAAGCAGCCTTTATGAGTTCTTACAGCACCAGATATGCAGGTGAATTGTGGGAAATCTCATGTAGCTGGCACTGAAGAAACAGGGATTCCTAATGATGGCATGGGGTAGGGAACAGATCCATCTATTTAGAAGATCCGGGGTTCTGTATCTGAAGCTGCCCTTGAACTCAAAGCCAGTCTGCAGCTCTCAGAGAAAGAAAGTTCAAGTCACATGGGGGAAACAAGTATAGTCATCAGGGTTTTTGTTTCTAAGCACTCACCAGGGATGAGAGCTTCTAAAATCTGAAACCCATTCCAAGAAATAAGACAAACACATTTGCAGGAAGGTAACTGTTATCACCCACACCACCAGCTGGGGGAAAGCTAAGCTGGGAATTAACCCGGAGACAAAGAGCCCTCAGACTCAGGCAGGACGTGGCAGCGTGTTCCAGCACAGCAGACTGGATGTTAAGGCAGGTCCTAGGAGTGGATGGAGCACCCCTGGCTGGGAAGATGCAGATGGGATAGGAGGAGGTCAGGTTCCAAGGATGCAGGTCTGGAAAATGATATGAGGGGCCCTGGAGTTTGTGAGCTGACTCTAGTCCCAAGAAGGGTAAGGGAGAATTCCAGGCAAGGAAATAAGGACGGAATCCACTCTTTAGAGCAGAGACACAAGCTGGAGCAGGCCCAGCATTTGGGCCCACTTGCTGTGGGGCCTCTGAGCTGCTCAGTGGGTCTCCTGTCCTAGAGAGAAGGTGGCCTGGAGTTTTGGTGAAGCAGAGTCTGTAGATGAGGTTAGGGGACCCCGGTTGCCAAGGCTGATCTGAAACAGCAGGGAGCTAAGCTTGTCACAACACCAACAGGTTCATGTTCTTAGCTTTCATCTATTCCGATCTCAGTGACTTCAGGAAACACACACATACACTGTGCCCTTGAACTCAAAGCAAACTATGCACTCAGGGAAATACAAACACCATGTTCTTATAGCTGTAAAGTATAGCTTAGCTGTTTATAGAAGTCGTTGAGGTACTGTTGTTAGTTATTCACTGAGCCTGTTTTATTCAGAAAAATAAACATACTCAATAGAATTTTAAACTTTGTGAACATCACAGGGATTTCTTGTGTAAGTCCCAGCTTGGGGTTGCAAAGTCATTTTTCTTTTAGTATCTAGCTGTTATATTACATCTAGTAATTTTAAAAGTCAGTCTTTATAGAAATCCACACATATCTCAAATACGGCTACTGCAAAACCAGTTTTGACAAGTCAGATTTTCATATGTATAGGTATAAATAGTCAACACTCAGTGAACAAAATCCTTTAAGCATTTGGTTACATAAAGTTGTATATTTTTAGTGATCAAAGAGGAAACTATATTGTTTATAGGTTTTAAAAACCAACCCAATAAAGTTTTTATTTATTCAATAAAATACGCACAGAATGGCCGAAAATGTGTTCTATACAATCACAAGGTGATTTTGTTGTTGTTGCTGTTTTTGGTGTACATAAATAAGTGGTGTCTGAATAGAAATTAATTTCGAGGACGGAAATTTAAATCAGTTCAGTCGGTTCAAGGGGTTTTAGGGAAGTTCACAGGTTAAAATTCACCAGGCTTGATTCATAAAATGTCACAGAGCAGACAGCTTGTCCCTCTCCCTAAGGATGCACTGCCAGGCTGAGCAAGCTTTTACCAACCCATATGCAAACCGCGTGACTCTTCTCTCGCCTGGCCTCACCCCTTCTTCCTGGAGACCCCTTCTCAGCTTTTGATTGCGGGTCTCTCTCCGCTCACCACCGCCGCGCTCCTGTGTGGTCTCCGAGCCCTCCTGCGGGTCTCTCTCCGCTCACCTCCGCCACGGCTCCTGTGTGGTCTCTGAGGCCTCCTTGTCTGTGCCTCTCAAACTGGGACACATGTAACTTGGGATATGAGACTTCCCTCTGACCACTGGAAACTTGTCATCAATTTAGTTTGTTTCGGTTGCAATGCAAGAGTCCTGCGTATTCGAAAAGGAAAATTGAGGCTTTAAAGAAATCTGGGGTTCCATGAATAGCTTCGGACCTCTCCCTCTGGGCCTCCCCAGAGGTAGCTGTTCTGCCTTAGGAGTTCTTGGTGGAAACCTTGGGAAGCACAGGCCCAGCTCCCTCACTGGTGGGGGGTATTCTGGGGTGATCTTGGGCCCCGGATCTGACTGCCAGTGCACCAGCTGTGAGTCCAACAGAGTTCTGACCTTCACTCTGCTGCTGAGTCTTCCCACTTCCCCGCTGGGTCTGAGTGATAATCTCGTGTCTGGGCAGTTTGGCTGGGGCCGGGCATGTGCAGCCTTCATACAGGATCCCAGTTCTCTCCCAGCCCTCGGGAGGCCTGTGCCTCATTTTCCCGCCCTGCAGGTGGCCACGCTTGAAGACTCTTAGTGTTGGGGACAAACCCAGGCCTGGTCCCCATCCCCAAGCTCCCCGCCCTCGGCCTGCCTGCTTACCCGTCACCCTGCTTTTCACTTCCAGGTTTGTTTACCGGCACCTGGGGATTTTCCTTTTCTTTTCGCATGTTCAGATGTCTGCTTTGCTACTGATTCCTGCATGAAATGCTGCCTTGAACCCACATCCAACCATCTCTACTCATCTGCCTGGATAGAGAGTAAGCGACTTCTTGGTTACAAATTCTTTAGGAAAGGTAAAACCAGGTGGAGGGAAAGTGGGTGGCCTCTGATGTGTAAGACAACTGGAAGTCTCCCTTCAATCAAACATGAATCCAGTTCCTCCACGTCTGGCAGTAGAAGCTCCCAATGGGTACAGAAAGTTGGGCCTCATAGCCCCCGTGCTTGTCCCTGTAAGGAAAGAGTCCTGGACACAGCTCTTCATTTAATTTCCTAAGGGACATCAAAGACCAGGCTGGAACAGTTAAGTAAAATTTTACTTGTGACTTAGAGACGACACAGAGGATAAACAGGAAGGGAAAATAGATTATGAGGAAGGCAAGAAACAGGTACCCCGAGAAGCAGCATTTGTCTTGAGAAGACGAGTGTGTGTGTGCGCGTGCATGCGTGTGTGTGCGTGCATGTTTGTCAGTGTATGTGTGCATGTTTCTGCGTGCATGTTTGTGTGTGTGTGCATGCGTGTTTAGGTGCAGGTGTGTGCGTGTACATGTGTGTACATGCTTTAAAAATAAAAATGAACACACCGCACATTAGTTTAAGCAGTGAAAACAGATTTTGTTCAGTAACTGCTGACGGTAGGAAAAAGAGCTGAGCTCCATTCTGATTTGTGCAGAGGTGATGACTAGGCCTTTTAAAGGGAGAATGACGAGCCGGGAGGTGGAACCAGCAGGGTTCAGGTAGTCAGGGAAGGGAAAGATTACAAAGCGTTGGGCAGTGTCAGTGTGATGAGGCCAGCTGTGTCTGCTGGCTGGCAGTTCTCGAAGCTAGGATCCTCTTCTGGAAGCTAGGACCCTCTCCCCTGACAGAGAGAGGCTCTGTCCTTCCTGATAATGACCTTGAGGCGAATGGCTTTCAGGTCCTTGAGAAAGACACTCCTGAGCTGTAGGTGACACATACACAGTAGCTCGGAGCCACAGAGGAAGGATTCACAACGGTGGGCCTCCTTTTTTAGCAAATGCTCTAAAAAAGGGAGGTCAGGGGCCTATTGTCAGATGTTGGGGGAACAAACTAAATTCTTCTGACAGCCTTAAGCTTTCCCAGACAGCAACTGGAAAGGGGGCTGCGCCAGCCCTGGGATGTGGCCTCAGGCTGCCGGAGGCCATGCTGTGGTTTCACGGAGTCTCTGAGCGCGGGATGTGAGTGGAGTGTTGGGACTGAGAGTTTCAGCGTCCCAGGTATACCTGCCTTATGAAACAGATACAGTTAAAAGAACAGGTGTGTGCACCCCCTGCACTGCTGTTGGCAGCATTTTAAAAGAGAACTGACCATTCTCTACAACCCACCACGGGCCCACTGTGGCAAGCCAGGAGAGCCGCAACCCCTCCCTCTAGAATCTGTTGAAGACAGCTAAAGAGAAACATAGTACTAAAGCTTCTTTGACCCATACAGGCCAGAGCAGTGCCTTCAAACTTTCTTGAACATGTATCAAAATAAGAAACACATTTTCTGTATTTCCTATTCTATTTTTTTCTTAAAATGCTGTTCACAATCCAGCAAGTTTATTTCATCATCCACTAATGTGTCACCCATATCTGAAAGGTACAAGGTTGGAGGGCACTGGCCTGGCACATAGGGCAGGGGCGAGGGGAGAGGAGGCTGGCAAAGCCTTGTGTATTAGTCCATTTTCTTTTCTTTTTTTTTTTTTTTTCCAAGACAGAGTCTTGTTGTGTCACCCAGGCTGTGCAATGGCGTGATCTTGGCTCACTGCAACCTCTGCCTCCTGGGTTCAAGCAAGCCTCCTGAGTAGCTGGGATTACAGGCATGCATCACCACACCCAGCTTTTTTTTTTTTTTTTTTTGGTATTTTTAGTAGAGACAGAGTTTCACCATGTTGGCTAGGCTGGTCTGGAACTCCTGACCTCGTTATTCGCCCACCTTGGCCAAAGTGCTGGGATTATAGACGTGAGCCACCGCACCCGGCTAGTCCATTTTCATATGCTATGAAGAGATACCCAAGACTGGGTAATTTATACAGGAAAGAGGTTTAATGGACTCACAGTGCCATATGGCTGGGGAGGCCTCACAATCATGGCAGGAGGCAAAGGAGGAGCAAAGGCATGTCTTACATGGCCTCAGGCAAGAGAGCATGTGCAGGGGAACTGCCCTTTATAAAACCATCAGATCTCGCGAGACTTGTTCACCATCACGAGATCAGCACGGGAAAAACCCACCCCCATGATTCAATGACCTCCCACCAGGTCCCTCCCATGACACGTGGGGATTATGGGAGCTACAATTCAAGATGAGATTTGGGTGGGGACACAGCCGAGCCATGTCACCTTGATTTAACAAGGTGGCGCTACATAGAAGGCAGAGGGGAAAACGTGACTGCACAGATAAGTCTATAATTCTGACCTTAGATACCTAACAGGATTTTTGTGGGTAAAATTCTATTATTTCATAATAAAAGTGTAGTAATAGGAGCATCTATTGAGTAATTTTGCAGAAACACGAGACCAAGACAGAAATAGAAAAAAAAAAAAAAAAAAAAAAAAGATTAGGACAGTGATGAAACTTGTCTAGGTAGAAACGCTGAGGTTTTTAATTGTCAAAGTGCATTCTGATAGAATCTCACATTCCCGGAAAAAGTCACTGGAGGAATCTGGAGGAAAGATGATGTCTTAGACTTTGTTCTGAGTTCTAAGTAGACATTAGTGAAAGAAGGAAT
The DNA here is from genome assembly GCA_004027715.1 of Plecturocebus donacophilus. Classification (NCBI taxonomy): domain Eukaryota; kingdom Metazoa; phylum Chordata; class Mammalia; order Primates; family Pitheciidae; genus Plecturocebus; species Plecturocebus donacophilus. Next base: position 91,343 of record PVKP010001409.1, on the reverse strand, counting down.
GGGGTGAGTCTTTGTGAAGCAATGCAGCAAATATTCACTAAAGGCCTACTATGTGCCAGGCATGATTTTTGCCCATCTGTGAACAAAACATAGCCCCTGCTTGCATGAGCTAACATTCCAGTAGACAGAGACAGGCAAGAATCAAACAAGCACATGATATAATGTCAAGTAGAGAAAAATGGCCAAAGAACGGTGATGCATGCTGCTTGAGCTAGGATGAGCGGAGCGTCCTTTCTGATAGAGACACTTAACTAGAGGCTTGAGTGAAGACAGAGTGAGAGGCCCGAGTGTCTGGGGAAGCTTACTCCAGGCAGAGGGAAGAGCTAACGCAAAGGCTCTGAGGCGGGAGGCTTCTTTCTGTGTATTTAAGGAACAGTCATGGCTGGGTGCAGTGGCTCATGCCTATAATGAGTGTCAATCTGCACTTTGGCAGGCTAAGGTGGCAGATCATTTGAGGTCAGAGTTTGAGACCAGCCTGGTCAACATGGTGAAACTCCATCTCTACTAAACATACAAAAAAATGAGCCAGTCATGGTGGCACAGCTGTAATCTCAGCTACTTGGGAGGCTGAGGCGGGAGGATCTCTTGAACCCGGGAGGTGGAGGTTGCAGTGAGCCGAGATTGAGCCACTGCACTCCGGCCTGGGTGACAGAGTGAGACTCTGTCTCAAAAACAAACAAAAAAGTAACAGTCAAGAGGCCTGTGTAGCCAGAGTGAATTCATTCAGCACCATGGTAGAGTTCAGAGGCCTCTGTAAGCACTTTGAATGTCATCAGAGTAGGGTGATAGCTCTTAAGACAAGTTCAGAAATGCTAAAGACTCACAAATGTTCCACACTCAAGCTTGCGGCTTTCAAATCCAAGTCAGCTCTGTTCGCAGAAGGTGGTTAACAGCAAGGAATTGCCACCCTGAGCCCAATGTTAACCCAACGTATACTGAGTTTGTTCTCCAAATCCACGCTGTCCTGGGCATGAGCCTGTTCTGGGCACGAGCCTCTCCTGGGCACTCATATTACAGCAGGCTGGGGTTGGCTCTCCAAACTGCCTAGTCACACACTCCAGCAGCTATGATCCCCCACTCATTCCCAATGTAGGCGGAAGGTAGTACTCTAATCATATGACGCTTATCCATTCGGCATCCTGGTGGTCATGGAAACATCAGTGTTGGTGCTAGTGGAGGTGAGCAAAAGGGGACAAAAGTCAGAACCCTTAAATTAGTGGCCCAGTTAATTTTTGAAAAGATCTGATTGGCAGCCTAAAATAACGTGAACTGAGATTCAGCACGTTGAAAAACAAACTAATAAAAATTTCAATGGCTAAATGCAAAGCAACAAACTATTTTTAAAAACCTGGCTGGGCATGGTAGCTCACACCTATAATCCCAGCACTTTGGGAGGCTGAGGGAGGCAGATCACAAGGTCAAGAGTTCAAGACCAGCCTGGCCAATATGGTGAAACCCCATCTTTACTAAAAGTACAAAAAATTAGCTGGGCATGGCGGTGGGTGCCTGTAATCCCAGCTACTCAGGAGGCTGAGGCAGGAGAATCACTTGAACCCAGGAGGCGGAGGTTGCAGTGAGCTGAGATCGTGCCACTGCACTCCAGCCTGGGCGAAAGAGTGAAACTCTGTCTCAAAGCAAACAAACAAACAACACCTGTAAAAAATGTGTGGCGATTCAGATGCAAGCTAGAAATTAGGTGCTGAAATTGTTGTTTCCTATTTTAGAGACTTCATCTTCCTGGGGGGTGGGTTGCAATCCTTGGTAGGAAGAAAGCCTGGAGACGTGCTGAGGGTTAGAAAAGGGCTTTGTTACTCACCTCCACTCTAAGTCACCTCATCCTGAAAGCACAGTAGTCACAGACTATGCCTCACAGAGTGTGGGTGAGGATTACACGAGATCATACATGTGGAATGCTTAGCTCATCGGCCGACAGATTGTAAATGAGCCGCACCTGTTAGCTGCTATAATTGTCCTTACTTGACTGAAGGCCCAGGGGCTGGGGGCTATTTTCTTGCTGGTGTTTGTATCTACAGCACTTAGCACAATGCCAGGTACACAGTGCCACTCAAAGAATGTTACTACATCAACACTTGTCAGGAGTAATATATGGGTAGGGTTGGGGTTAGGGTGGGGGTCCTGAGAAGCTGCCACTTCAGTAATTACCACTACCACTATTTATTTATTTTTATTTTTTGAGATGAAGTCTCGCTGTGTCACCCAGGCTGCAGTGCAGTGGCACAATCTCGGCTCACTGCAACCTCTGCCTCCTGGGTTCAAGCAATTCTGCCTCAGCTTCCCGAGTAGCTGGGATTACAGGCGCCCACCACCACACCTGGCTAAGTTTTGTATTTTTAGTAGAGACGGGCTTTCGCCATATTGGCCAGGCTGGTCTCGAACTCCTGACTTTGTGATCCGCCTGCCTCGACCTCCCAAAATGCCGGGATTACAGGTGTGAGTCACTGTGCCTGGCCACCACCACCATTATTAATCATGCCTTGGACACTTGGCACACACCAGAGACTGAACAATGAAAACCACAGATGTCTTTTTGGACTGTGCCTTATTTTTTTTAAATTGGCAACACAGGGGCCATACTCCTACCTCACTGGACAGAAGGAACAGGGACTGTGCCCCTTAGAAGACGGCCTGTAGAGTCTGGTTTGCCAGTGTCCACCAACTTGCTTGGCCCCGAAGGCACTTGAGTTTGCAGCCTCTGACATACACCATCTTGTTTAATTCTTGCTTGAACTCTGTGAAGGAAATTGATGCTATATGGATGACAAAACTGAGGCTCAGACACTTCCCAGAGTCAAGACTGAATGCAGGTGCATGGGTCTCCAAGGCTGGTGATGCTTCTGCTCTGCACATTGCTGCTTGCAGGGAGGGGTACAGGGAATGCCGGGAGGTGATGTTGCGGGTCTCATCTAGGACCATACGACTCAAAGATTTTATTTTATTATATTAATCTATTTTTTTGAGATGAAGTCCTGCTCTGTTGCCCAGGCTGAAGTGCAATGGCGCGATCTTGGCTCACTGCAACCTCCGACTCCTGGGTTCAAGTGATTCTCTTGCCTCAGCCTCCTGAGTAGCTGGGATTACAGTCATGTGCCACCACGCCCAGCTAATTTTGTATTTTTATTAGAGACGGGGTTTACCCTTGTTGGTCAGGCTGGTCTTGAACTCTCAACTTCAGGTGATCCACCGGCCGCAGCTTCCCAAAGTGCTGGGATTATAGGTGTGAGCCACCAAGCTTAGTCAGGGCTGCACTTTAAATAGTGTCCACGAGGGGGCAAAAGACGACCACGAGCTCCTTAGTTACACTCCTAGTGATGGGGGCCTCCAAGGACAGCCTGCGGTAAATTTCCTAACAGGAAAGAAGCTCCAGTCTGAACCCAGCCCCAGAGCTCTGCTCCGTCCTCACGCTTCCCTGCCAGGCCTCCTCTCCCAGAGGGAGCTCTTAGACGTGGGTTCTATCCTGGGACTACTGAGTCTCAGAAACCATTGTTTGCAGGATAGGTGACCCCACAGCAGGAGAAACAGTACAGTGCCATCATGTTAGGCTTGCACGATTCACGTGTCCTCTCCCTTCAGGGGTCTGGTCCTTTGCCCTATCCTTCCCTTGTGTTGTCTAGCACAGTCTAGGTCTTTCTGCAGGTTCTCAGGAACAAAGCACAGCACAGCACTGGTTCCCTGGGTGTTCTACAGCACTTAGCTGTACCTGGCGAGAAAGCGTGAGGCCTTCTTGGAGGCAGAGTCTCATCCTCAAGCCTTCTGAGAACTGCAGCCCTGGCTGAAAGCTGCTCACGAGAGACCCTGAGGTAGAACCACCCAGCTAACCTGCCCCTCAGAAACTACGGGGTAATACATGATCGTTCCTTTAAGCTACTAAGGTTTGGGAAACTTACTGCATAGCTGTAGAAAGCTATTATCTGGGGAATCGGCGAAGAGTGGAGGGAGGTCAGGGGAGAAACTGCCTCAGGGAGGTGCCCCCGACCTCCCTCCTCCAGACGGGACTTGGGGGCATCTGAAGAAACCCTGAGAGATTCCTCTCTAGGGAAGTCATCCTGAGGTCCCCTTACACCAGGAGCAAACAGTGAGGACAGGAGAATGACCATCTATCTTGCCGAAAGCTCTGTGAGGGAGGGATGGAGGGGCAGAGGGAGCTGTGCCCTTGACCTTCCCCTGAGTGAATGGGAAGGGCTGTGTCTCCAGGGTCCACGGCCTCTGTGCCCTGGATGATGCCAGGGCTGCCAGGGACCACAGAGCCACCCACTGGGAGGGTGGGGGTTGGCCTGGCTCAGAGGACTTCATCAGCCACAGCCTGGAGTGGGCAGAGCTGGGAGGTGACATAGGAACTGAAAAGCCTGAAAAGCTCCAGCCCCTCTGCAGGGTAGGTGGCACCTCCGGGTAAAATGACCAGCTGGTTCCAGCCCCTCTGCAGGGTAGGTGGCACCTCCGGATAAGATGAATGCCTGGAGTTGGCAGCTCCTTTCCCTGTTCTCCCGAGGGCCCTGTGGGGAATGGTGGGAAGGGGAGTGGCACACGCTGGGCACAGAGGGGCTCTCAGATGCTGGACTGACTGTTTCACGGTCATCTGGGCCATTCCCCGCCTCCAGGTGCGGATTTGCTGAGCCCGGAAAGAGGAGGGATGCTCCCAGCACCGCAGAGCCCGATTCCACCTCCCTGTGGGTGGACGTCAGCGCGGGCCCTGACAACGCAGAGAAAGACACACGACCCACCTGGGCGAGCGACAGCAGGAGCTCCCAATGCCACAGGGGAGGGTGGGACGCCTGGAGCACCTCGGGGCCCGGGTCAGCCTGGAGCCAGGTTTTCCACACTCCTGAGAGTGCAGCCTCAGGGAGATGCGAATTGTACCCCCAACACAGCAGACACGCAGAAATACATTTACACAATCCAAACTCAAGCGCACGGAACAATATTCACCCTGACAGTGTGTGACGTCCTCGTCTGTCCCACCCCATCCTGTGGCGCTCTGTCCTATGCTAGGACACAAAGCACAAGGGGGCTGCGGAGGCGGGGGAGTCTCATCCAGGCCCGTGGGCAGCAAGTCTCTCCGGAGAGAAACTGCAGCTGCTCGGGGTGTGCCCTTGCCTGTCTCCCCCGGGGCCCGGGTTCCTGGCAGCAGAGACAGTAACCTGTTCACCAGGTATCCCCCAGGGCTCTGGAAGAAACTCAGAATTCTCAGAACCAGAAAACCTTAGAGAACATCCTGCAGGCAGAGCCCCCGGTTCAGTGGGGAGGAAAGTGCGGCTCCCGGGGCCCCGCCAGGGACAGAGATTGACCACCAGGCTGTGGGCACGGTGGGGACTGGCTCAAGGCCCTGTGGGAGCTGCGTGAGGCCAGGACCGGGCATCCTGACTCCTAGAGACCATGTCCCCTTCCTCACCCAGGCCTTCCAGTCCCAGCCCCTCTTCATGTATTTATTTTAGAGACAGGGTCTGGCTTGTCCCCCAGGCTGGAGTGCAGTGGTGTGATCGCGGCTCACTGCAGCCTTGACTTCCTGGGTTGAACTGATACTCCCACATCAGCCTCCTGAGTAGCTGGGACCACAGGCACAGGCCACCACACCCAGCTAGTTTTTGAAGAGATGGAGTCTCTGCTAATTTTTTAGTAGAGATGGAGTTTCAGCATGTTGGCCAGGCTGGTCTCGAACTCCTGAGCTCAACTGATCTGCCCGCCTCTGCCTCCCACAGTGCTGGGATTACAGGTTTGAGCCGCGGCGCCCGGCCCCTGGGCTGACTTTTGCTGCCTTACATCACCTGCGTATTTAATCCCCTGCTGGATTCACTGGCCACGGGCTCTGTGGCCCTAAGAGTCTTAGGCACTGAGGAGCTGGCAGCGCTGAGGGGACCCCAGCATCTCAGACTCAGGGTCTGGCCAGTCCCGGGTGTGTGAGGGAACAGCTGAGAGGCCCACGGCCCTGTGGCAGGAGTGGGCTCTGGTCCATCAGACCCGATTCTCACTGTCACTCACTAGCTGTGTGATCTTGGGTACGTCACTTAAGCTCTCTGAGCATCAGCTTCCTGATCTGTAACATTAGGATAAAAAAAGATCTATTTTGTAAGGTTGGTGTGAGATTAGCAAAAATGTGTATAATATACAGTACATGACACATTATGAGAACTAAAAATAGCACTTGTTGGCCGGGCATGGTGGCTCACGCCTGTAATCCCAGCACTTTGGGAGGCCAAGGTGGGTGGATAGCTTGAGGTCAGGAGTTCAAGACCAGCCTGACCAACATGGCAAAACCCCGTCTCCACTAAAAAAAAAAATTGGCTGGGCATGGTGGTGGGCACCTGTAATCCCAGCTACTTGGGAGCCCAAGATCACGCCACTGCACTCCAGCCTGGGTGACAGACTGAGACTGTCTCAAAAAAAAACAAAAAAAACTCAGCAGAATTGAGTCATTGTGATGAGACTATATGACCCCTAGAGCCTAAAGTGTTTACTATCTGACCCTTTACAGAAAAAGTGCTCTGCCCTGTGAGTTAGGCCAGTGTTCTCTCATTCTTTCTGTGTCTCTGACCAGCCTTAACTGTTCAGTTCCGTAAAGCAGCCTCTTTAACAAATGCAGCCCGAATCAGAACCACAGCCTTGATCCTGTTTCCCAGTGTAAAGTAATCAAATTTCTGATGGCAGCAATTGCCACCTCAGGGCCTTTCCCCGCGTCCCTTAACTTTCTTTTCTTTCTTCCTTTCTTTTTTGAGATGGAGTCTTGCTCTGTAGCCCAGGCTGGAGTGCAGTGGCGCATCTTGGCTACCTGTAACCTCTGCCTCCCGGATTCAAGTGATTCTCCTGCCTCAGTCTCCTGAGTAGCTGGGATTACAGGCACTTGCCACCATGCCCGGCTAATTTTGTATTTTTAATAGAGACGGAGTTTCACCATGTTGGCCACAATGGTCTCGATCTCTTGACCTCGTGATCCACCTGCCTCAGCCTCCCAAAGTGCTGGGATTACAGGCGTGAGCCACCATGCCCGGCCCATCCTTTAACTTTCTTTCTGGGGGAAATCTGTAGGTGCATAAAGGAGGGTGGTTCACTCTTTTTCTAGTGAAGTGATGCTACTTAGAAAGGCGAATATGAAGGGCTAGGAAAAGGTGACATTGCAAAGGAAATGAGAAGAAGAACTAGCAAAATGCAGGTGGCAGCAAGACGTAAATGATCCCAAACTTCAGGCAGTGAAGCAAATTCTCTTCCTCCTTGGATTGCTTCTCTTGACCCCACCCTGCTGCTCCCCTGCCCTTCCCTCCTGATGGGAACTTGGGATGACCTGTGCAGCCTGGAGGAGGAAGGACAGTGAGGACAAGACCTGGGCTGAACCAGCTGGCTGTTCTGAGCTGCCATGGGGTCTGTCTGCAATTTATAGACGTCATGTGTTGACCTGGCATCTCTGTGCTTCAGCTGCTTGTTGCTTCTGAGGAGCTAATTTCCCCCTCATTGGTTGTGCTGAGGCTTAAAGAGCTACTATATGTTAAGTATTCATAACTTGAACCCGGGAGGCAGAGGTTGCAGTGAGCCGAGATCGCACCACTGCACTCCAGTCTGGGCAACAGGGCGAGACTCTGTCCCCCCAAAAAAAAAGAAAAAGAAAAAGAAAGCGGTTTAATTGGCTGATGGTTCCACAGGCTGTCCAGGACGCACAGCTCCAGAATCTGCTTCTGGAAAGGGCTCAGGAAGCTTCTACTCTTGGTGGAAAGTGAAGGGAGAATGCACTTCACTGGACCAGAGCAGGAGCAAGAGAGTGGGGCGGGCAGAGGTGGGCGGGCTGGGAGCCACACACTTTTAAACCACCAGACCTCACAAGAACCCACTCACTACCGTGAGGACAGCACCAAACCGTTCATGAGGGATCCGCCCGTGATCCAAACAACCCCCACCAGCTCCCACCTCCAGCACTGGGGACTGCAGTTCCACGTGGGTATTTGGGCAGGAACAAATACCCAAACTATGTCAACATGGAAATAAGTAACCCGGAAAAGGAGAACTTTGTTTTCTAAGTGGGCAAGAAAAGACAGTGACAAGAATTATATTTAGAAAAGGAAGCAGATGTCAGCAAAACAACCGTGTCTCAAGAATCAATACTTAGAGCCAATTAAGAAAAGCAACCGTTTGACTTCTCTGAGACCTACTTTGTATTTCAGCCTTTTTAATGAGTTTCAAATTCTGCATAATCAGATTCATTACTGGGAATTTTAAAATGACTTTTACATAATGCCTTTAGATTGGATAACACTCTATAATCCCGGTGTTATCAGTTTGTTGAGTGAAGATTCAGGGCTCATCTTTGCCTATTTGTTCACTTGGCATTTCCCTGCTTTTATTTTTTCATGCCAGTGAACAGAAATCTACACCCATGTTTAACCTGTAAGGAAAGATATAACAGTTTATATCTTTCAGCAACAGGTGGCACTTTGTTGAATTTAGACAGCAGGTCTTACATTGCCAGCAGCGAGACAGAATAAAGTAATCCAGGCTTCCCCTCTGCTGCACACCCAGGCTCAGTTGGAATTTAAAGTCTTTGGACTAATGCTAAATCAGGAACGAATTCTAATACAAATGCTTTGTGCACGTGTGCGTGTGTGCGTGTGTGAGTGCGTGCGTGGCCCCTAATCTTTGCTCTTGACTTGAGCTAAAGTTTCCTGGCTCAAGTCATAGCCACCAAATACCTCAAGACAGCTACTGAGTAGAATTTTATCTCTTCTAGTCAAACAAATTGGAACCTCTCAAATTGAATTAATAAATGATACAACAGCTGAGAGAATATATCATTTCCACACTTACAATGTGGGTTACGAATCCAAATGTTAGATAGGTCCCTTCTTACTTAGGGGACAGGATAAGGAGCCACTACTAAATGGTGACCATTTATGCTTCCCAGCGTCAGTTACCACAATGGATTCACTAAGAAAAACCTAAGAAGTAGAAATCATAAGCTTTCCAGCAAACACTGAGTGATTTGTGATTTTTTAAAAACATGCAGTATGGCCTCTGGACTGGTGGATAGCAGGGGCATATTTAACAAGGAATAGATCACAACAAACTAAGGAAAAAAATACTTAACATGTAGAAATTGATGTAACAAAGAATTTACAGGTAGTTTTATCTCCCTCCCTCCCTCTGTTCCTTCCTTCCTTCCCTTCCCTCTTTCTCTCCTTCCTTCCCTCCCTTCCTCCTTCTCTCTCTTTCTCTTTCTTCTTTTTCTCTTTCTTTTGATGGAGTCTCACTCTGTCACTCAGGCTGGAGTGCAATGGCGCAATCTCAGCTCACTGCAACCTCTGCCTCCCAGGTTCAAGCAATTCTCCTGCCTCAGCCTCCCCAGTAGCTGGGATTACAAGTGCCTGCCAACACACCCAGCTAATTTTTGTATTTTTAGCAAAGACAGGTTTTGCCATTTTAGCCAGAGTGGTCTCAAACTCCTGACCTCAGGTGATCCACCTGCCTCGGCCTCCTAAAGTGCTGGAATTACAGGCGTGAGCCACCACACCTGGCCATCATCTTTCTTTTCTTTGCCACCCTGATTAAGAGCCAAGAAAGGCCCTATCATAGGACTTGAAAGAGTAAAATAAAAGGTACAAAGAAGCGAGATTTTTATTATGGCTTTGTATAGGATTCTTGTCAGTTTATGATCATGACTTTCTATCTTTATTTTTTATTTTTGAGATGGAGTCTCACTCTGTCACCCAGGCTGGAGTACAGTGGCGTGATCCTGGCTCACTGCAACCTCTGCTGCCTGGGTTCAGGTGATTCTCCTGCCTCAGCCTCACAAGTAGCTGGGATTACAGGCATGTGCCACCACTCCTGGCTAATTTTGTATTTTTAGTAGAGATGGGGTTTTGCCATGTTGGCCATGCTGGTCTTGAACTCCTGACCCCAGGTAATATGATCATGACTTTTAAGCCTGTCAGTTTCATCTTTAATACTGATGTGACTCATGGAGCATTTTGAATATCAAATTGGTTCTTTTTTTTTTAGAGATGGGGGTTTCACCATTTGGCCAGGATGGTCTCAATCTCCTGACCTCGTGATTTGCCTGCCTTGGCCTCCCAAAGTGCTGGGATTACAGGCATGAGTCACTGTGCCTGGCCCCAAACTGATTTTTAATTAGAATGCCAGTTCCATTTCCTAATTCATATGAGACTATTCAGACTAGAAGAGACCTAAAATTTGAGTGTCTTTTCCATAAAGACAGTGAAACATTCAGAAGAGCAGGTTTTATTATAATATTTTCTCAACAAAGGAAAAATGAGTCAGAATGGAATGATTAAATTAATTAATTTACTTCTGATAGTCATAGAATATCCCCTGATTATAGTCCACTAGTTTTTCTTTTTGATGGTGTTTTACCTACTTACAAGAACTTTGGGGTTTTTTGCACTGGAGTGCAGTGGCACAACCTCAGCCTCCACCTCCCAGGATCAAGCGATTCTCCTGCCTCAGCCTCCCGAGTAGCTGGGATTATAAGCGCGTGCCCCCAGGCCCAGCTAGTTTTTGTATTTTCAGTAGAGATGGGGTTTCACCATGGGGTTTACTTGCGTTCTGGCAATGATCAAGCATCAGGATCGCCAGGTCGTTGGATAGAACTCTGGATCCCCCTAGTGGTGTTCCCTTCAAAATGCAGGTTTCCACTAAATGGTTCGTGGAATTGTGAGTTACCATCAGAACTGAAAAAAGGATGCAAGATGATACGTATTACATATAGCAAGAGTTAACACTGTTTGGTGCAACTTCATTTCAGTTATGTATCTGTGAATGCACAATCAAGAGCACCTAGATTCCTTCAGTATCTAGGAAGCTACAGTAAGCAGGGTGGAGACCAGGCTGTGCCCAATGAGGCCACAGGGTTCCCAGGCAACCCTTCCCAGTATATGAACAGCCTCAGTTCTCCTTTTCCAGGTTACTTATTTCCATGTTGACATAGTTTGTAGGTACCTGGCTTGAAAAATGAAGTCTGGAGCCAAGCGTGGTGGCTCACGCCTGTAATACCAGCACTTTGGGAGGCCAAGGTGGGCAGATCACCCGAGGTCGGGAGTTTGAGACCAGACCGACCAACATGGAGAAACCCCGTCTCTAATAAAGATACAAAATTAGCCAGTCATGGTGGCGGGCACCTGTAATCCCAGCTACTCAGGAGGCTGGGGCAGGAGAATCACTTGAACCCGGGAGGCGGAGGTTGTGGTCAGCTGAAATCGCGCCATTGCACTCCAGCCTGGGCAACAAGAGTGAAACTCCATCTCAAAAAGAAAAAAGAAAAATGGAGTTTGAAATTATCTTCTTTATTTCTATGAAAAATTTCATAAAATGGCAGAAAACAAAAATTGTTGCTCTTATCCAAATAAATACAAACTGGACTTTCACTGTGTGCATATATTTGGCAGATAGTACACATAATTTTGGCAAACTCGATTCTGTTTATGAACTCCTTAAGAGAATGCAAAGCTCTCACCTGCATAGCCATGTATACATGACACTATTAAAAAGGCTTGTGATTTGCCTACCGTGATACTGAGGGTTTCACAATGAAAGTATTGGTCATTTTTCGGTGTTCTCGAAATGTGCAGAAGCACTGAATGAAATCCTGACATTACAGAAACGGAAGGCGACGGCTTCCTTAGACTGTGCCTGCCCACAAGGCGGCTATCATGGCTGCCAGTCACATACTAACAGAAGCAAAGGACCTGACTGACAAACAGCTCATCAGCCGGAACAAGCCTGTAGCTACGAGGTGAGTGGGCACCCTGGGAGGGCTGGGAACAAATTCCTGCAGGTCTAAAAACCTGCTCTTGCTGCTAAGTAAATCCCAAGAACTCTCCGCTCAAACACTTCTGTTGAGAGGATACTGAGCTTGAAGTCCTCAGGACTGGCACCAGGAATCAGTGTAATGGGGGTTGTGTAAGAGCAGCGCTGCAAGGCAAAGTGAATCTCTACATGAGAATGGATTCCGTTTTATTACTCTATAAAAGACAAGACAGACGCCCTAAACTGGCTGCAGGTAGTTAGAGAATATTATTGGAAAAGGAAACAGAAAAAGTATTCTACTGTATTATGGGACAAAGAAAACCGTGTTATTTTAAATTAAATATAGGCCATAAACTGCTTGGTCCAATTGTATTCATGTTCTGTTTTTTAAAAAGTGTTCATTTTAAGAACAGATTAGGGCCAGCATGGTGGCTCATGGCTGTAATCCCAGCACTTTGGGAGGCCAAGGTGGGAGGATCACCTGAGGTCAGGAGTTCAAGACCAGCCTGGCTAACATACTAAAATCCCATCTCTACTAAAAATACAAAAATGAGCCGGACATGGTAGCACACACCTGCAGTCCCAGCTATTCAGCAGGCTGAAGCAGAAGAATCGCTTGAACCTGGGAAGTGGAGACTGCAGTGAGCCGGGACTGCAAGTAGGCCAGCCAAGAGTGGGTATCATGTCAGTCTGGGGCAGATGTAAGCACCAGGCACAAAACAAAAGGCTATGAATCATTTTGATATACTTTCAGAATTAACTACAGACGTAAGCTCTCAAATGTACACTGTTGTTTAGGACTGTGCTGTCCAATAAATAGTCACTAGCGCATATGGCTATTTAAATTTAAATTAATTAAAATTAAATGAAATAGGCCGGGCGCGGTGGCTCACGCTTGTAATCCCAGCACTTAGGGAGGCAGAGGCGGGTGGATCACTTGAGGTCAGGCGTTTGAGAACAGCCTCACCAACATGGTGGAACCTCATCTCTACTAAAAATACAAAAATTAGCTGGGAGTGGTGGCACATGCCTGTAATCCCAGCTACTAGAGAGGCTGAGGCAGGAGAATCACTTGAACCTGGGAGGCGGAGGTTGTAGTGAGCCGAGACTGCACCACTGCACTCCAGCCTGGACAACAAGAGCAAAACTCCATCTCAAAAAAAAAAAATTAAATGAAATAGAAAACTCAGTTCCTCAGTTGCATTAAGTGCATTTCGATATTCACATGTTATCTGTCACTCCTGTATTAGACAGTACAAATATAGATTTCCATCATCACAGAAAGTTCTATTGGGTAGCCTTGGTCTAGGACTTGAAACTTTTACCAGTAGAGGGAAATCTGGAAAAACGTATTGTGGTAACCCATATTTAACACTCCTTTCTGCTCAGTCCATCCCACAGACTCTAACACAAATAACCAAAATATGTTTGCCACTATGGTTCTCTACTAAAGTGGATCACACAACCAATAAAAAATGTTCTTGCTTTAGGAACTTAAAATATCAAATAATCAGAACAAGAGAAAAACAAATATGGAAAGACTCCTTCTTGACCCGAACAACCTGCTGTTTTGCTTTTAAATCTATGTCTGAAATCAGGCCCATGCCATTTCAGACCACAACCTTGTCATCTACTCCTATGAACTACTGCATTTTTAAAAACTAAGTCATTTTTACATTGGTAACAAGGCATAGTTCAATTTACTAGTGATAAAGCCAATATAACTAGGCTAGGGTCAAAATAAACTGTGAACAGAAAATGCTGAGAATATTCCAGTTATAGAGGAATCATCAAGGAAGCAGAAGCTATGAGCAAACATGACTTTAAGAAAGACTGACAGGTAAGTTAAAGACAACCAAATCTAATAGGATGATTGATTTTTCCCTGAAACATCAATGGCATATAAAGTCTAGAATCCGAGCTACATTTCACATTTGCTTTCCCACTGTGTTCTATGAGTCCTCCCAAGTACAGTTTAAATATCATGTTACAAGGTGATAAAATTATTTTCCTGATTCATTTGCCTGGCTGACAAAACCTTGAAAAACAATACAGTCATGCACTGGATAATGACATTTTGGTCAACTACAAATTGCATGTCCAGTGGTGATCCCATAAGTTTATACTGGAGCTGAGAAATTCTTGTCGCCTACTGACTCATAGCCATTGTAAAGTTATAGCCTAATTATTTTATTTTCATATTTATTTACTTATTTATTTGAGATACAGTTTCACTCTTGTTGCCGAGGCTGGAGTGCAATGGTGCGAACTTGGCTCACCACAACCTCTGCCTCCTGGGTTCAAGCGATTCTTCTGCCTTAGCCTCCCAAGTAGCTAGGATTACAGGCATGTACCACCAGGCTGGGCTAATTTTGTATTTTTAGTAGAGACAGATGTTGTCCATGTTGGGGACGCTGGTCTCAAACTCCTGACCTCAGGTGATCCGCCTGCCTCAGCCTCCCAAAGTGCTGGGATTATAGGTGTGAGCCACCACACCCGGCAATTATTTTATTTTTTAAAATAAATGTAGTGTAGCCTACATGCAGAATGTCTATAAAGGCTACTGTAGTTTTTTTTGTTTTGTTTTGTTTTTGAGACAGAGTTTCGCTCTTGTTGCCCAGGCTGGAGGGCAATGGCACCATCTCAACTCACCACAGTCTCCATCTCCCAGTTCAAGTAATTCTCCTCCCTCAGGCTCCCGAGTAGCTGAGATTACAGGCATGCGCCACCATGCCCAGCTAATTTTGTATTTTTAGTAGAGATGGGGTTTCTTCATGTTGGTCAGGCTGGTCTCAAACTCCTGACCTTAGGTGATCCACCCGCCTTAGCCTCCCAAAGTGCTGGGATTACAGGCGTCAGGTGTGAGCCACCACACCCGGCAATTATTTCATCTTAAAAATAAATGTAGTGTAGCCTGTGTGGAGAGTATTTATAAAGTCTACTGTAGCATATAGTAATGTCCTAGGCCTTCGCATTTGCTCACCACTCACTCACTGACTCACACAGAGCAACTTCCAGTCCTACAAGCTTCTCCACTGTAAGTGCCCTATACAAGGGTGCTGTTTTTATCATTGATACCGTATCTTTACCTTTTCTGTGTTTAGATATACAGACACCATTATGCTACAACTGCCTGTAGTATTCAGTATAGAGGAGCGACGGGCTACACCACACAGCCTAGGTTTGTAATAGGCTACACCATCTACGTTTGTGTAAGTCACTCTGATCTCTCGGAACACACCCCAGTTGTTTAGTGACACGTAACTGTCTATGAATTTATTTCACCGGAATAAAAGCAAGGAATTCAAAGATGACAAATAATCAAATATACAGTTTTCACAAGTAGTGGGCAGATCACAGTTGATGATCATTATAGATACTACTAAACATAAAAATCAAGAACCTCAGATGTGATAGTACACATTGAAATTATGTTTCAAAAAGCAACTCCTGCACACTCTTCTAGGCCCCAAAAGAGTAATGAATGAGGCCAGGCGTGGTGGCTCACTCCTGTAATCCTAGCATTTTGGTAGGCCGAGATGGGCGGATCACGAGGTCAAGAGAGTGAGACCATTCTGGCCAATATGCTGAAACTCCATCTCTACTAAAAATACAAAAATTAGCTAGGGGTAGTGGCATGCACCTGTAGTCCCAGCTACTCGGGAGACTGAGGCAGGAGAATCGCTTGAACCCGGGAGGCAGAGGTTGCAGTCGGCCAAAATCGCGCCACTGCACTCCAGCCTGGTGACAGACTGAGACTCAGTCTCAAAAACAAACAGAGTAATGAACTATATATAATGGCACAGTTCACTGTGCAGTGTGATCTTTATCGCCCTTCAACTTAACTGGCAAAGTCTACTATAAACTTTTCCCCTAAACCAACTTTTGCTAGATAGATACTGTCATTAAATAAATAATTGGAATACTTACCAATAAGTCAGTAGCAGTCAGGGCTTTGTCCTTTATCTGAATTCCCTCCGTAATGTTTTCTTCCTTCTGTCACTACCTGCAAAACATCACCAAGCCCTAATTCTCAAGAGTCATTTGTCAAGTCAGTACTTAAACTGGTCAACATGTCTGAGACCAAACATCCCTGCTGCTAGAGCGCCATGGCAGACAGGGCTTGCAAGGTAACAGTTTTACTTTGAGCAGGGGGCAAAGACAGTGCAGCACTTCACAGCTACAATGCAACTAGATCCTGCCCCAGTGCACCCTTGAAGGCAACAGGTCTGAACCGGGCAGGACCACTGCAAGTGGATTCTCTTCTGCCTCCGCCACCCTTTAGACAGCAAGACCAACCCTCTTCTCCCTCCTCCTCCTCCTTAGCCTACTTGACACGAACACGAGGAAGATGAAGGCCTGTACGATGACCCACTTCCACCTAGTGAACAGTAAATACGTTTTCTCTTCCTTACCATTTTCTTAATAACATTTTCTTCTCTCTAGCTTACTTTAAGAATACAGTGTATCATATATATAACATACAAAACGTGTTTAATCGACTGTTATTAGTAGGGCTTCTGGCCAACACTGTTGGTAGTTAAGTTTTTGGGGAGTTAAAAATTATATGCAGATTTTTGACTGTATGGGGGTTGGTGCCTAAATCATGTTGTTTAAGGCTCAACTATAATCAGATATTAATAGCATCTTAATTAGCAATACTAGGGAAGAACAGCCCTTATCACACCAGAAACGGACATGCTTTTTCTCAGAAGCTGGGATAGCTTTCACTCTGTGTTCTGCAAGGAACAACCTGACTGGTTAATCCCTTATCTGTCAAAAGCACATACAATTTCCTTCCTTATAGTATTTCCAAAAGGAAAATGTTAATTCAAGTTAAAGTTGGAACAAAAAGCCATTTGATTTCTATACTGCAGCCCTACTGTTGGAAAAGACTAGTTATTCATTGATTTTACTAATTCTGCCTAAATATAGATATTACTGGACCAAATCTTAGAACAAAGTACCCTGTTGTTAAAAAAGAGGTTCAAATCAGGCTGGGTGCAGTGGCTCATGCCTGTATTCCCAGCACTTTGGGAGGCCGAGAGAGGTGGATCACCTGAGGTCAGCAGTTCGAGACCAGGCTGGGCAACATGGTGAAACCCCATCTCTACTAAAAATACAAAAAATTAGCTGGGTGTGGCGGTGGCACCTGTGATCCCAGCTACTTGGGAGACTGAGGCAGGAGAATCGCTTGTACCCGGGAGGCAGAGATTGCAGTGAGCCGAGATTGTGCCACTGCACTCCAGCCTAGGTGACAGAGTGAGACTCCATCTCAAAAACAAAAACAGACAAATAAGAAAGAGGTTCAACTCAGTTTTTCTTCTATCTGGTACAGCTGTTCAGTCATTTTTTCTTGTTGTGTTTTCTCTCATAGCTTTATTACAAATACTAAGAAATGATACTAGTTTCGCAATTTTAGAACAGCGCTTAAACAAGAAAGCAAATTTTAAATCCCTGGCTATGGCTTTTATGTCTATCAATTAGAAAAATGTTACCGTCTTTCAAAATTACTGTAAAACATTGATCCTATCAAGGGCCAATTCTTCTTTCTTCACCAGAGTTTGAAATACATCTGTCAGGAACTTCTTAGTAACTTCCAACATGTTGGTTAGTACTGAGGCAGAAAGCAACACGATCTTTAAAACAGACAATGACCGGCCGGGTGCAGTGGCTCACACCTGTAATCCCAGCACTTTGGAAGGCCAAGGCGGGTGGATCACTTGAGGTCAGGAGTTTGAGACCAGCCAAAATGGCCAACCAGGTGAAACCGGGTCTGTACCGAACATACAACAATTAGCTGGGCATGGTGGCTCATGCCTGTACTCCCAGCTACTAGTGGGGAGGCTGTGGCCCGAGACTAGAGGTGGAGATTGAACCCGAGAGGCGGAGACTGCAGTGATCTCAGATACTGCCCCTTCACTCCAGCCTGAGTGATGAAGTGAGACTCTGAAAAAAAAAAAAAAAAAAGACAATGACTAATTATGCTGACAAATCAATTAGGCAGATGTCATAGTTTCATAACAATACTTAGAGAAATAATGTTTGAGACCAAGCGTCCATGTCTTACTACAGAACTGAGTGAGACAGAGATTGTGGGAAACAATTGCTTTGGGCAGGGGGAAAGGACCATATAGCACTTCACAGCTATATCGTAACAATTAACCCAACCTGCCAGCTGGAGAAAAATCATGTGCACACCTGAGTACTTCTATTTAATTTCTAGTAAATCTCATGGATTTGATCTTTAATTCGTTGGTTCAACATTTTTATCTGCTTCATCCAAAACAAGCTGATCCATTTGAAAAGTCAGAAAAAAAATGTTTCACTTAACTTTGAGTTGGACATCATGACTTCCTTCCAATTAGTACAGTGTGGAAGGAGGGTAGAAGAGTAACTTTCCAGCATAGAAACCTTTCAAATACTACCTCAGCCACCTAATCAAGGTCACCATCAACGGTCTTAACTCTCAATCTGATGTGATGAGAATCACACTTTATATCTGTGCTCTTCCTCAGATATAAAAGCCCCAAATCCAAGTCTAATCCAGAGGAAAAGGTCAGTCAATTCTAACAGAAGGATATCCTACAAAATACCTGACTAATACTCCTCAAAACTGTCAAGGTCATCAAAAGTAAGAAAATTCTGAGACTGTCGCAGCCTAGAGGAGTCTAAAGACACACGACACCAAAGTGTAATGAATGTGGTATCCTGGATAAGATTCTGGAACAGAAAAAGTACCTTACATAAAAACTAAGAAAACCTGAATAGGTTGTGGACCTTAGTTCATAATTACACATCAGTGTTGCTTCATTAATTGTGTCACAGTGGCCAGACCCAGTGGCTCACGCCTATAATCCCAGCACTCTGGGAGTCCGAAGTGGGTAGATCACGAGGTCAGGAGTTTGAGACCAGCCTGGCTAATGTGGTGAAACCCCATCTCTACTAAAAATACAAAACTTAGCTAGGCGTGCTGGCACGTGCCTGTAGTCCCAGCTGCTTGGGAGGCTGAGGCAGGAGAATCACTTGAACCCAGGAGGCGGAGGTTGCAGTGAGCCAAGATCATGCCATTGCAGTCTAGCCTAAGCGACAGAAAAAGACTCTGTCTCAAAAAAAAAAAAAAAAAAGTATCATACTAACCATAATATAGTTACACCACAAATTTACCATACTAACATAAAATGTTAATAACAGGAATAACAGGGTGCAAGGTATATGGGGACTCCTGTACTTTCTTCTCTGTAAACCTGTAACTTTTTTCTGGAAACCTAAAACTGTTTTAAAAATAAAACAAAGTCTATTTTTAAAAAGTCTTAGTATCCCCTCTAGATATTCATGAGTAGCAACTTGCTTCTTCAGGCTAGTTTCCCTCCTCTACCCTAAATATGACTGGCTAAAAAATATCTTAGGAAAAATCAAAATAGACATTTTCTACACTATTCTTCTGTGTTTAAGACGTATAAACAGTGAATAAGCTCTGCATTTACATCTCCAGGGCAAGCTGTTCTGATATGTATTCACTGGTTATCACTCACTTTAAAGACAAGTATCTTTCCAGTAGGAAACTATGACTTATACAGCCTTGATCTTAATGAAGCCCACCACTTTGTTAAAACAAGCTTCTACTTCATAGCTAACATAGCAGTGAGCTTTGAAAACACAGCACGCAGATATCACAAATGACAAAGATTCCCAACTAATAACACACCACTGTGGTTTTCATGTTGGACACTGCATTTAAATTTGACAACAGTGAACACAAAAGGCATGGATCCTATGACCCAGAAGGCAAGCTTCAGTGTGTCAATCTGTTGAGATACAGCCCCTGTATACCTGTATCTGCAAACCTAGTTTCCGTTTAATTTGAATCAAAAACCCTCCGAGTGCAGGGACAATAGTTAAAAAGAATGTTCTGAATGGACTACTTTATCCTAAGCCTTACGTATAAAGTTTTATACTTTTAGAAAACCCGAGGTATCAGGGAAGTTAGGTCCCCTGAGGCAGACCTTAACCAATGACTTGGTAGAGATGTAAACACACCAGCTTGCTGGTTCTCTTGTAAAGACAACTCCAAGGACTGACGATGCACACTGACTTCAGAGTTCACCTCCAGGGCACAGGCTTAGAGCAGCTTGTTCAGGGGCTTTCCTTCCCTTTCTATCCCATTTCCCTACACTCCTGCGATTTTTTTCCTGGAGACTTTCTAATTATTTTCACAGGAATTCCTGTCTTAGGATTTACTTCTGGGCTTCTAAGACACATGATTTAATAAGTTTTTTGTTTTTTTTTTTGTTGTTGTTGAGACGGAATCTCCCTCTGTCGCCCAGGCTGGAGTGCAGTGGCGCAATCTGGGCTCACTGCAAACACTCCGCCTCCCGAGTTCAAGCGATTCTTCTGCCTCAGTCTCCCAAGCAGCTGGGATTACAGGCGTGTGCCACCATGACCAGCTAACTTTTTTATTTTTAGTAGAAACAGGGTTTTGCCATGTTGGCCAGGCTGGTCTCGAACTCCTGACCTCATGATCACCACCCCCTCGCCCTCCCGAAGTGCTGGGATTATAGGCCTGAGCCACCACGCCTGGCCTATAATAAGTATTTTTAAGCAGATGACTCTATCTTTAAAAGCATTATAACTTACTATTTTTTTTGACATATTCCGATGTAAAAGATAAACTCATTTTGTCACTGCTGAATGTAAATAGAGAAAACTGATTTGGAAAAGTTTTAAAATTCAAATTTAAATAGATCTTCATTCTTTACCTGTGATACGTGCATACTACAGATATTTTTTCCCAATCCAGTTATTTTTTAGTTGTCTTTTGACTTTATGATGCATTCATCACGCCATTTGTTTTACGTTTTTTATTTTACTGCCTATGGGTTTTTGAGTCATAATTAGAAAGCCGTTTTCTTTTAGTATTTGTATTGTTTCACTTTTCACATTTAGGTTCCTGATCCATTTAGACTATTTTTGTTATGCTATGAGGTGTAGATCTAATTTTATGTTTTTCTAAACGGCCACCAGTTGGCCCAGCTCTGTGTATTACAAAGCCCAACGCTGCCCTGATGTTATGTGGTACCACCTTTAACTTTCCATGTGCACTTGGGGTTACTTCAGGATTTTCTATTCTATTCTATTTGTCTTTTTATATATTCACACACTAGTTCCACATCTTACAGAGATTTTGTAACCTCTATCGTCATAAAACCTCTATGACTGCCTTTAGAACCTGTATAATACAGTTTTAGTTACAGAAGCGAAAGGCAAAAAATAACTGTAAACCAACATGGAATTCTGGCTAGTCTGTTTTTCACAGTAGCACGGTTTAGCGATTTTGAAACTACTCTGTGTATACGATTGAGCAAATAAGTGAGTATCTTGTGGATAACGAGAGCCAGCTTTCTACTCTCAGAAAACACAGTTATAATTACACAAAGGGCAGATCTCATTGAACCTTGAGATGCTGCGTTGGAACTGAGGTAACAGTAAGAACTCAGCTGCTTTTTAAACTATATGCAGGTAGGGAGGTAAGCAGATAGTCAAGAGCTAAAACATAGATGAGCCCGGACTGATGTGCGTATGGAAGTGTGTGTGTGTACATATATAAATATGCATGTATATATACATACATACACACATACACATAAACACGCGTGTGTGTATAAATTCCTAGCGTTGTCTGCTGAGACAGTCTAGAAGCAACGGCATCCTAGTAGCAACAAACACAACCTACACAGCCCAGACATCGGCTGTAAAATAGCATTCTCCAAAAAAAGGAACAGGAATCTTTGGAGAAATGTCTGATTCCAAGGCAGGAGCAAAGGACACGATGAGCCTGGAACATCTTTTGCCCTTCAACAGGGCATGACGGGGCCATGTTAAAAAGACGGGAACCAGAAGTAAACAAATGAATACGCGGGGGAGAAGGGAAAGCGCTTCCTTACTGTAGAAAAAGAGAAACGAGCAAAGCATTCCGCAGCTCGCGCGGCGTGGGGCGGGGAAGAGAGGCCCGGCTGCAGGGGGACGCCCTGCGGAAGTGCGACCGGAAGCCGAATCCCCCGACGAGCGGACGCCGTCCCGTCCTCCCGGGGGAGCCTCGTTCTCCCCGCCCCCGCCGCTGCCCCGCCCCCACGCACCGCTCCGCGTCGCTTTTCGCCCCGTCACCTTGGCAACAGCAGCGGGCTCAGGCAGAGCCGCCACGGGTTCTCGCCGCCGCCATGTATGTCTCCGGGGCCCGGCCGCTAGTTGAAGTGCGGCTGCGTCTCCGTCGTCCGCATCGCCTCCGTTCGGTGTGAAAGCCTCTTGTCCTCTTCTGGCCACCGTCCAGGTCTGAACCAAGAAATGAGCCAATCCCAGGGAGGCATTCGGGCGGGGGCGTCCTTGTTGAGACCTCTGGGCGACGCCCTGCTAATCCGGCTGGTGCCCGCGGGGTGAGGTCCTGGCCCTGGGGACCCTCGGGGTCTGCGCCTACGCCGGGGTGGTGTTGGGGGCTGGGAGGATCTGCTTTGTCCCCAGCCTTCCTGGGCCCTGGGTGTCCCTATCGCTGTTTCCGCGCGTGAACCGCAAGGGCGCACCCTTTCGCGGGCTCCAGGGCTAGAAACCCTCCTCTTGACCTTTGGTCTTTAGAGAACTGAGGTGACGAAGCAGGGCGGGAGACTCGTAGGATACAAAGCAGTGGAGAATAAAACAGTGCAAAATTGTGTTTTCAAAAAGTAAAAAAAAAAAAAAAATGCATTAGGAAATCCTTTTAACCGTCTCAAAACTGAAATTACTGAATATCTTAAAAATGAAAAAAAAAAAGAAAGCACTGCATATTAGTACCTGTGGGATATACCAATGCAGTGCTTTTAAAAATCAAAATAAAGGTAACTTGAAAAACAGAAAAAATGAGCAAGGTAAACCTAAGAAAAGCAGAAAGAAAGAATTCGTAAGAATAAAAGAAGAAAATAAATTAGAAAATAGAAATGGGAGTGGGAATACTAAGAAGCAAAACATTTGAAAAAGGCAACAATAGGGTAGTTGGCTAATCTAATCCAGAAAGAAAGAGGAGCACAATCAAAATACAAAATGATAAAGGGGAGATAACCATAGATGCAGAAAAACTTAAAAGAATTGCATGATCAGTCAATTCTATGTAATAAATTTGAAAACTTGAATGAAATGGTCAAGATTCCAGGAAAATATAATTTACCACAATATTCCAGAGATAGAAATTCTAAGTAGACAAATTATCGTAGAAGAAATCGATAATGTCAGAGACCTGCATTTCCCATTGCTGAATCCACAAAAGCACCAGGCCCAAAATATTCCATAGGAAAATTCTACTGTGAAAATTGAGGAACAGAGAGTTGGTTGCTGTTGATTCTGTCTTAAGCACAGGAAAAAAAAGGAAACATTTCAAATTCTATTTATGAAGTGAGCCTAACACTTAACACCAAAATCTCACAAAACACACATGCAGCATATACACGTACACTGACCATAGAAATTCTTACTCATGAATATTACTGGAAAAATGCTAAAGCAAATAAAAAATATCATAAAGTCTTTCTATCTCACTAGAAATAGCAGGGTACAGTGGCTTGTGCCTGTAGTCCCAGCTACTTGGGAGGCTGAAGTGGGAGGATCCCTTGAGCCCAGGAGTTCAAAGCCAGCCTGGGCAACATAGTGAGACCTCCTGTCTCTAAAAAGCATTGCAAAAAAAAAAAAAAAAAAAAATTTGTCATCTTCAAGATGCAAGAAAGACATTTGATAAAATTCAACATTCCTGATTTTTAAAAAAATCTTAAAAAATTTAACAAATGATGCTGACACAACTAGGTAGCCATCTAGAAAAAATAAAGCTGGATCCCAACTCAACTCATACCTCACATCAAAATAAGTTCCAGATAGATTAAAGAGTATAGTGTACAGATTATTTTGTTACCCAGGTAATAAGTATAGTAACTGGTAGGTAGTTCTTTTTTTTTTTTTTGAGATGGAGTCTTGCTCTGTTACCCAGGCTGGAGTACAGTGGTGCGATCTTGGCTCAATGCAATCTCCGCCTCCCAGGTTCAAGCCATTCTGCCTCAGCCTCCCAGGTAGCTGGGACTACAGGCATGCACCACCATGCCTGGCTAATTCTGTTGTATTTTTAGTAGACATGGGGGTTTCACCATGCTGGCCAGGCTGGTCTTGAACTCCTGATCTCAAGTTATCTGCCCACCTCAGCCTCCCAAAGTGCTGGGATTACAGACGTGAGCCACCGCTCCCAGCTGCCCCTGGTAGGTAGTTTTTCTGTCCTCTCCCTTTTCCCACCATTTACCCTCAAGGAGGCCCTGGTGTCTGTTCCCCTGTTTGTGTCCTCGCGTTCTCACTGTTTAGCTCCCATTTATAAGTGAGAACATGTGGTATTTGGTTTTTTGTTCCTGTGTTAGTTTGGATATGTGCTTCTGCTCCATGCATGTTGCTGCAAAAGACATGATCTCATTCTTTTTTATGGCTGTGTGGTTTTTTATGGTGTATATGTACCATATATTCTTTATCCAGTTTACTATTCATGAGCATTTAGCTTGAGTCCATGTCTTTGCTGTTGTGAGTAGTGTTACAATAAACATACAGGTGCATGTGTCTTTGTGGCAGAATGATTTATATTACTTTGGGTATATCCAAAATAATGGGATTACTGTGTCGAATAGTAATTCTGATTTAAATTATTTCAGAAATTGCCGCATTGCTTTCCACAATGGCTGAACTAATTTACATCCCTACCAGCAGTGTATAAGCATTCCCATTTTCGCTGCTTGATTCCTGGACTCATGAATCCTGCCAGTAGGAAAAAGAATATCATATTTTGAATGTTAATTCAGAGCATATGCATATCTTGCCCCAGCCCTGCAAGGTATCACCACCTCGCTGGTGCTATAACTGAGTCTTCAAGAAACCATTCCACTGTTCTATCAAGCCAGCTGCTCCAGGATGGTGGGGAATGTAAGATCAGTAAATGGGCAATGATAGGAGTGGCTGAGGAAAGAGGCTGGCTGATATCCACAAAACAAGTTATTTACTTGACTATTAAAATCCTTCTCTGCTGTCACCCTTCTGTGAGCCTCCACATGGGACACAAATACCTTCACATTTTTGCCTATTCAGAGGGGTCTATCCATATACCTTTTCCCCAAATTTCCTTGCCTTTTTAATCATGTTCCTTCCAAGTTTCTGACCACTCAGCCAGACCATTGGCTGCAGCTCATAAATTGGTATATAATCACATGTCTGTACATTTCTCCTTCAAGACAAAGTGAACAACCATGTGTACTGCTTGAAGTTCTGCCCACTGGAGTGGGGGGCGGATTTCCCTTCACTACTCTCCTTCAAGAATGTCTCATCTGCCCACTGGAGTGGGCGGCGGATTTCCCTTCACTACTCTCCTTCAAGAATGTCTCATCTGCCCACTGGAGTGGGGGGCGGATTTCCCTTCACTACTCTCCTTCAAGAATGTCTCAAAAGGTGATGCAGAGGTGCATTTGTCCATTTTCAGGTGACGCCTGCAAATCATGCCGCATCTGTAAACCAGGCCCAAGTTTTCTCTTCCTGTCAGCTGATCATAGGGAACGTCACATAAGGTCATACGTGGAGGCTGGGAGAGAGGAGAGAGTGTAGCAGGGTACAATGAGCATTGGAGCCCTTCTTGTAACTCACCTTTGCCTTCAGAGCTCGGGCCTGATCACATGTATGCCACTTTCATTTGGTGTTGGAGTGCTGCTGTTCATGCCTAGCTGCATGGCTTGGTGGGTCAGATAACACCTCATTGATGTTGCTCAGCTCAGGCTGGATGGCAACTTGGTTGTCCACGGTTAAGCACTGAGTCAGTAGCATGCCAAGAGCCATTTCTCAAAACAAGTGTAGTTACCTGTAGAGAGGGGCCCCGCCCTGCTGAAAACAATCTAAGGGCCTGTGCTGCAATTCACATAGGGGCCTGCCAGAGCCTCCACACAGCATCCCTATCTGCTGTTGACATTTCAAGCACCATTTGGATCCTCCGAATCACGCGGCTCAAGTGGCAGAGAGGCTTGCACAGCAGCTTGGACCTGTGACAGAGCCTTCTCTTATTCTGCGCCCCACTCGAAACGAGCAGCTTTTTAGTCACTTGGTAAATGAGTTGGAGTAACACACCCAAACGAGGAATATGTTGCTTTTGAAATCCAAAGAGGCCCACTAGGTGTTGTGCCTCTTTTTTTGGTTGTGGGCCAGATGTGACAACTTATTCTTTACCTTAGAAGGGATATTAGGCCGGGCATGGTGGCTCACACCTGTAATCCCAGCACTTTGGGAGGCCGAGGTGGGTAAATCATGAGGGCAGGAGACCGAGACCATCCTGGGCAACATGGTGAAACCCCATCTCTACTAAAATAGAAAAAATTAGCTGGGCGAGGTAGCATGTACCTGTAGTCCCAGCTACTTGGGAGGCTGAGGCAGGGGAATCACTTGAACCCGGGAGGCAGAGGTTGCAGTGAGCCAAGATTGCACCACTGCACTCGACAGGGTGACACAGTGAGACTCTGTCTCAAAGAAAAAAAAAAAAAAGAGATATCTTGGCATGCTCTACACTACTGGACCTATAGAAATTTCACTGGTGTATGCACGTTCTCACTCATAAGTGGGTGTTGAACAATGAGAACACACAGATACAGGGAGGGGAACACTGCACACCGGGGCCTGGGGGGTGGGGAGCTAGGGGAGGAATAGCAGGGGGTGGGGGGATTGGGGAGAGATAGCATTAGGAGAAATACCTAGTGTAGATGACAGGGGGATGGATGCAGCAAACCACCACCATGGCACATGTAGACCTAAGTAACAAACCTGCACGATCTGCACGTGTACCCCCTAACTTAAAAGTATAGTAAATAAATTTTAAACAATTTTACTGGTGGAGAAGGTCTCTGAATTTTAGTTAAATTTATTTCCCAACTTCTGACATGCAAATATCTTCCCAATAAATTTAGGCTAGTTGCTACTTTTTGCTCACTCAGTCACTTCAGCATAATGTCATCCATGTCACAGACCAGCACAGTATTTTGAGGATGAGAAGGATCATCAAAATCACTGTGAACTGAATTATGACATAGAGCTGGAGAGGCAATGTACCCCTGAGGCAGGAAGGTGAAGGTATATTGTTGGCCTTGCTAGCTGAAAGCACACTGCTGCTGGTGGTTTTTTTTTGTTTTGTTTTTTTTTTTAACAGATATATAGAAGAAAGCATTTGTCAGATCACTAGCCACACACTGGGTAATAGAGGATGTGTTAATTTGCTCAAGCAAGGACACCACATCTGGTACAGCAGCTGCAATTGGAGTCACAGCCTGGCTAAGTTTCTGATAATCCACTGTCATTCTCTAAGATCCATCTGCCTTCTGCACAGGCCAAATAGGGAAGTTACTGGGGATATGGTGAGAATCACCACCGCTGCATCTTTCAAGTTCTTAACGTTGGCACTAAGCTCTGCAGGAATACTGTATTCCTCCAGGGACACAGTATTACTTTTGGTTTACTCTTTTCCTAGGTAGAAACAGTTCTAGTGGCTTCCACTTGGCCTCTCCACCATCACAGCCTTCACTCCACAGGTTAGGAAACTGTATGGGAATTCTGCCAGCTGCTGAGAGTATCTATTCCAATTACACATTCTGGAATTGGGGAAGTAACCACAGGATGGAGTCAGAGGCCCCAACTAGGCCCGTTGTAGGACAGACTTGAGCTAAAACTCTTAGTCTATTTAGGCTGCTCTAACAAGATACGTTAGACCTGGGGCTTATAAACAACAGAAATTTATTCTTACACATCAAGAGGCTGAGAAGTACGAGATCAGGGTGCCAGCATGGCCAGGTTCTGGCAAAGGCCCTCTTCCAGGTTGCAAAATGCCAACTTCTTGCTGTGTCCTCATGTGGCAGAGGGGGCAACCAAGCTCCCCTCAGGCCTCATTTATAAAGGCACTAATCCCATTCACGAGGGTTCTACCATTATGACCGAATCACACCCCAAACCCTCCACCTCCAACTCCTATCACTTTGGGGGTTATGATTTCAACACATGAATCTTGGAAAGACACAAACATTCAGACTACAGCAAACTTCAGTGACCACCTGATCTCCATTAGCCCCTGTTTTGACTGGTGGGTCACAGTGATGTTTTTGGTGTCCTGGAATTAGTGCCAGTTCAGAGTCCTGTAATCCCCAAAAAGCCTCATTATTTCCTTTCCCTAATGTACAGCTACCTTAGTAAACTGCCACAGGTCCTTTGGGGGAGGCTGGAAGAAAGATTAACAGTATAAAATTTGGGCTGATAAGGGGTTCTTTCCTAAAGGGGACCCAATTTGATCTTCATTCAAAGGGTCCTGGGACTGTAAAGTGACTCAAATCCTGGAATTGAATGAGGGCTTGTGACTCTCCGTTTTTAAGATTCAAGTTAGACTTTTGTTCACTTGACCTAGAAACCTTTCTGCTGATACAAATCAAGTAAGAATTGAGTAGGCCTCCTATCTATTCTACTTTTTAAAAGATCATGATCAACTAGCAAATGCTGAGGTCTGCAAGAGTCAGACTATTTCAGTCACTGCTTTGACTTTGCTGTCCCTTGTGGTAATCACATTCACCTCACCTTTGATGACCGAGTGTTGCCACTTGGTCGCTGCCACCCTGAGATCCGATTATTCCTATTGCATTTCAGTTTTCCAACTCAGTGACTGTGCTTCCCACTGTAAGGCCTGGCCTACAGAAAAGAATGATCGCAGAGCTCTTCAAGAATGCCAGGGCTACCCTCAGATATTCCTCACAGTTGTGGTGAAAGGATATCTCTTGTACCCTGCCAAGGTAGGTGAGTAGGTCTTAAATGATGACTCTGCAACAATCCAATCTCCCTAAGCCTTTGAATCCCTTCCTCTACATTACGCCAAGGCAGGTCAGGAATTTCTAACTCACTTTGGGGATTAGGATTTCAACATATAAACTTATGTAGAATACATGAGCCACCTTTTTGTCCAGGCGTCTGCCAACCAACCAAATAGACTGTTCGAATCCCTTCTAACTCAGCTGCAATGTTAAAGGCAGAATCTCTGCTTTGTAAGTCCTTATCAATAAATTCAGCCTGATCCAACTTTATGTTCTTTATGTAAATATTTCATGCCCTTAATATCCATTGCCACATATGTTCTCCAGATTGTGTCTGTATAAATTAGAAAACTCAAGAAGTTCTTTTGAAGCATAGTATACCCCTGCACTTTGTAACTCACCTTCAGGGCCTGCTGGGACTTGAGTTTAGTTATAGGTCTAGAAGCAAAGAAGAGTGATGTGGGTGGATCCTGAAGAGAATCTGCATTGTCTTGCAAAGGCAACTGACCCAGGGGAGGCCATCACAGTTTCCTCTGGCAATGCAGGGTTAAATCCCCTCAGATGGCAGTGAGGAGGATACTTGTACTGGCAAAGAAGACTCCTAAGAATTTCGGGGCAAAATGTCCTCAGCTCCATTAGGGTCTTCCCATGTATCCTCATTCCAGCTTTCAGGATCCCATTCTTCCCAATGTGCTCACTTTAAAAGTAGAACTTTTCAAGGTTGGGAATTCAATGTGTGTTGTAATTAAGTCACTCGTGGGATGAGACAAGACCACACAGGGAAACACATGGGAAGAGAGCATGGCAGGTGCAGACGTAGAGGCAGATGTGCGGCCCGCCCCCGACGTGGGCACATGTGTGCACAACCCACCCCGATGCCAGGGTGGCAGGCTGATTTCAGACCATGTGTGCACATGCGTGCACAACCCACCCCGATGCCAGGGTGGCAGGCTGATTTCAGACCATGTGCGCACATGCATGCACAATCCACTCTGATGCCAGGGTGGCAGGCTGATTTCAGGAAAAAAGATGGCAGTGGAATGGCTGTTAGGATGGTGTGAGCTCAAGTAACACGTCACTTCTTAGGTCTGTCTATTCCATCAGCTGTGGAGTAAGTGGGATCTTTTCCAATGCCACTTTTCACTCTCTGGCACCAACTAGGTGTCCAGCAATTCAATTCAAATGTATTTTAACTATCTGGAGACACCACAGGTTAAGGGCACAGTCCCATAAGGCTGCCCCTTAATTCAGACACCAATTACAAATCCTCAGCCTTTCATACGTCCCATTGGCTGTAAATACAGAGTTCCCCTGGCTTCTTCCTCTAGCTTGGTAATTTGCTAGAACGACTCACGGAACTCAGGAAAGTGCTTTACTTATCGTCACCAGTTTACTATAAGGGATACAACTCAGGAAAACCAAATGAAAGAGGTACATAGGGTAAAGTATAAGAGGTGGTGGTACGCAAAGCTTCCGTGCCTTCTCCAGGTGTACCACCCTCCCGGCACTGGATGCATTCACCAATCCAGAAGCTCACAGACACCATCATTTAGGAATTTATTTTATTTTTATTTTTTTTTTGAGACAGGGTCTCATTTCGTCACACAGGCTGGAGGGCAGTGGTGTGATCTCAGATCACTGCAGCCTCAGCCTCCTGGGTTCAAGAGATTCTCCCTCCTCAGCCCCCTAAGTAGTTGAAACTACAGGTGTGTGGCCACCATGCCCAGCTAATTTTTGGATTTTTTTGTAAAGATGGGGTTTCGCCATGTTACCCAGGCTAGTCTCAAATTCCTGAGCTCAACTGATCTGCCTTCCTTGTCCTTCCAAAGTGCTGGGATTTATAGGCGTGAGCCACGTGTCTGGCCTCATTTAGGGATTTTTATAGAGGCTCTGCTCTGTAAGCATGATTGATTAAATCATTGGCCCTTGGTCATAAACTCAACCTCCAGCACTTTTCCCCTTCCTAGAGGCTGGGGGATAAGGCCGACAGTTCCAACCTTCACGAAGGATTAGTCTTTCTGGCGACCAGGCTGTGTTCTGAAGCTATCTAGGGATCTGCTAAGAGTCTCTTCATTAGAACAAAAGACACTCTGACCACACTATCAGTCAGCAAATTCCTGAGGTTTAGGAGCTATATGCCAGGACCTTGGGGCAAAGACCAAATCTCTTCCCGATAGCACAATCATACTAAGATTTGCAATCTAAGAAGTTTGAAGAGCTAGTCTAGGCCAGTAGTGCTCAAAGGGTAATCCCAGGACTTTAGTACCATCAATTTTCCTGGGGACTTGTTAGAAATGAGGATTCTTGAGTACCATTCCAGACCACTAAATCAGAATCCTGGAGGCGGGACCCAGAAATGTTTTAGTAAAAATTACTTCTATTCCCAGGTGAGGTTGCTGAAGTTTGAGAACCACAGATGTAGATAAAACTGGGGGCCTTCTTGGTGCCCAGGAACCTCCACCTTCACCTGTGGCACCAGGAGCTGAGGAGGCTAGAGTGCCAGCCACTGCTCTCCAGGGTAGGTCCTTTGTCCTTCGTCAGAGGCTGCACTGACCGTTCACCCACAGGGAGGTGGGGCCTACAGGGAGGTGGAGCTTGGGCAGTTCTTTACTGGAAAACAGAGAATGGTCTAGGTTTTTACTACACAGTTTGGTCCTTTACAGTGGCACCTGCAAATGAGGCAGGGTGCCGTTATGAGGCCTCAATGGTGTTTGTAAAATGTCTAATACCATGCTAGACACAGAACAGTCACTTGCTATACGGTGGTGGTAGTTGCTGTACCTGACACTGCCTATCACTACCATAATAGATGTTCAGTAGATAGGAGTGATTGTTAATTGGCTCACTGGAGAAGGAAGCAGGCTTTTCCAGCTTGTTTCTCTGATTTTGCCAGCCAAGACGTCTTAGTCTATTCTGTGCTGCTGTAACAGAAAACGATGGACTGGGCAATTGATAATGAACAGAAATTGCTTTGGCTCATGGTTTTGGGGGCTGGGAAGTCTAAGATCGAGGGGCTGCACCTGGTGAGAGCCTTCATCCTGCATCATAACATGGTGGAAGGAATCACAGGGGTGAGAGGAAGAGAAAAAGGGACCAAACACATCCTTTTATCAGGATCTCGCTTCTGAGATAATGGCCTAATCCATTCATGAAGGTGGAGCCCTCATGACCTAATCGCCTCTTAAAGGTCCTCTTTCTCAATGCTGTTGCATTGAGGATCCAACACATGAACTTTGGGGAACACATTCAAACCATAGCACAAATAGGCATAATATATAAGAGATCATAATTAGGAAGGAGAAAAGCAGGCAGGGAAGGTGGGAGGATGGAAAGGAAGAAGACAGGATGTCAGTATTCACAAAAGCAATAGAGACAATGACCATTTTCTTGGAAGAACAAGGACGTTTGGGCTATTGAACACTATGTGGTCATTTCTTCTTCTTCTTTTTTTTTTTTTTGTTTTGAGATGGAGTCTCACTCTGTTGCCCAGGCTGGAGTGTGATGGATGATCTCGGCTCACTGCATCCTCAGCCTCCTGGGTTCAAGCAGTTCTCCTGCCTCAGCCTCCCAAGTAGTTGTGATTACAGGTGCCCACCACCACACTTAGCTAATTTTTGTACTTTTAGTAAAGACAGGGTTTCGCCATGTTGGCCAGGCTGGTTTCGAACTCCTGACCTGAGGTGATCCACCCTCCTTGGCCTCCCAAAGTGCTGGGATTACAGACATGAGCCACTGCACCCAGCTGGTCATTTCTTCTTAATTCTAGTTACAGGATTTCCGAGCTGGAAAAGGGAAGGTGGAGGTCACAGAGCTACCTCCTTACTGCCCAGGGGAAGCAGTGAAGGCTCTGAGAGAGCGAGTGTTAGAGATTACTGCAGAATTAGTTTCCAAGTGTAGGCACTGCCTGCTACATCTCACCACAACATGAGCTCAGTTATCTGACATGGAAACCTTTGAAGACTGTCAAAGTACCAAAGATGTGGCCAGCACTGAGTGTGATTTATTTCTTCTCTTTCTTTTAGTTCTCATTCTTATTTGTAAGCTGCTCCTCTCTCCGTTCTCTTCTCCATTCCTTCTCTTCTTCCTTTTCATGATTCTCATCCATAAGGACCTGGCCTAAGCCAGGAAGCTGAGGTTACCGGATCTTCGAAGTGGGTCTGAATACTCTCAGCCCAGCATACCCCACGTCATTGTCTTCTTTACAAGGTGTTGGTTTCTGCTGACCAAAACTCACAATTGGCTCTGACTGGGAACCAGGGTTCTGACTACTCTCAATAGGAAACATCTCATTTGGTTCCTTGAAAATACTTGTGATCCTTGAATAGCCAGAAACCACCATGGAGACATAATTCAAAAGCTGCCTCCCCTCCTATGGTTCTTTAACCCTTTTTTTCTGAGATGGAGTCTCACTCAGTTGCCCAGGCTGGAGTGCAATGGCGCGGTTTTGGTTCACTACTACCTCTGCCTCCCATTCAAGCAGTTCTCCTGCCTCAGCCTCCCGAGTAGCTGGGATTATAGGTGCGTGCCACCATACCCAGCTAATTTTTGTATTTTTAGTAGAGATGGGGTTACACTGTGTTGGCCAGGCTGGTGGTGAACTCCTGACCTCGTGATTCGCCCGCCTAAGCCTCCCAGAGTGCTGGGATTACAGGTGTGGGCCATCATGCCCAGGCTTTTAACCCTTTTTTGAATTTCTTGCAAAAGGTGGCTGTGAAAATGGTTGCTCTGTGGCTGGGGATGATGGCTCACGCAGGTAATCTCAGCACTCTGGGAGGCAGAGGCAGATGGGTCGCTTGAGCCCAGGAGTTCGAGACCTGGCTGGGCAACATGGTGAAACCCCATCTCTAAAAAAAAATAAAATAACATTTAAAAAGGAAAGAAAAAGAAATTCCTTGCGCTGCTTTGCAGGCAGAGTGCAAAGTGCCCAACTTCACAGGGTGAAGAACCTTTCTACAAATCTCGTCACAGATAAACTAACGTCATCTCTCAACCACAGCCCACACTTGTTACAGAAAGCATTAAAAAATGTCCTCAAGCCCCTGCGACGGGTGGCCACTCCTAGAATTTGGATCCAGGGTGTTCGCAGCTTGGCTTTTTACATACCGAAAAGGAAAGAGATGGCTGAGAACATCTGCATGGGTGGCCCCGGCACTCTGCCGGCTGAGTATTCAGGGACTCCCACTGTAGAAAGGACTGGGGGACAACCTGACCGAATTCGCATTTGCTCAGGCGTTTCCCGTGGAGCTCTGCTAAACTGGGGTTAGTCTTTTGCTGCCAGTCAGAAAGTGTCTGGGCCCACCTAGGGAAACCACGGGATAATGGGCTAATGGCGAGGCTCCTGTCCGGCATGAAGGATGCGCCACAGCCTCTCCAGAAGGTAGCACTGGCGCGCCCAACTGGTGACAGACGGAGCGGTGGTAAGGGCGCAACTGCACCAAGGAAGAGGCCCGCGCAGGGGAGCCGCGAGCGCCCAAGCGTGCCCAGCCCCGTCGGAGCGCAGTCGGCGCGCCGGCCTCCAGAACCGAATGGGACAACCCCAGTTGGGGGGAAACACACGCCAGCCGCCCTCTGGTCAGGAGCTGGGGCCTGCATCGGGGCCTCACTCAGCCTCGCGCCCCGGGTCCTGCGGGATGGCGGCACCTCTCCGGGTCAGTCCGCTTCTCTCCGCAGCTCCTCCGCAGACACCGCGCGGGGAAGGAGGGGCGGAGACCCGGCTGGGGCGCGTCTGGGAATCCCAACCCCGGTGCTGCTGGAGCGCCTCCGTCGCTGTCGCCCCGCCCCACGGTTCCGAGGAAGGACCGTGAGTAGCCCCCCGGGGGCTGGAGCGCGGGCTCCCCGCAGGGAAACGGGCGCCGCGTTCCCGACCCCAAAACGGGCGGCGCTTGGCCGCGTGCGCGCCTCCGCGAGAGCCCCCAGCTGTCCCCGCGGGCGGGAAGAGGTGGGCGCCGGGGGCGTGGGGGGCGTGAGGCGTGCGGCGCCGGGGCGTGGGGGGCGTGAGGCGTGCGGCGCCGGGGGCGTGGGACGTGGGGCGTGGGACGGGCGGCGCCGGGGTGTGGGCGGCGTGGGGCGTCCGGCGCCGAGGAGCCGCTACCACCTGCCGCAATCCCTGCGCGCGGCGGGGCCTCCCTCACCCCACAGTCCCGGGAGGCGGCGCCGGACACCTAGCGGCCGGGACCGCGAACCTGGAAGCCGGGGCGCTCGCCCGGCCAGACTCGCGACTCGCTTGGTTTTGCAGAGCGGCCGCTCCCCTCCCTGTCCAGCTGCGACGCTGGGAAAGCGTCAGACTCAGTCTGTCACGGGACCCCGCGCGTGGCGTGGCGTGGCGACGGAGAGCTGGGCTCGGCGGCGAGGGACTCGTTTCGCGCCTGGAGAGGCAGGAAGAGGGCTCGGGCAGAGCATCCTCGGGCGGGGATGCAGTTAAAACGTCAGCCACCGCAGCGGTAGACACAGTTTGTTTGGCTTTATTTGTACGGAGTGGATCTTCAGTGACGTGCTGTCTTGCTTAAAAGAAGAAATGCCCCCCCAGGAGCTCAGCAGGCGACTGGCCGCAGTGACCACTCATGTCGGTAAACGAAGCTTTCATTTTTCCTGCGTTGTATGAATGGCGGGTGGGGACCTGGTCTCGGCTGTGTCCGGGCCTCGCCGCTCCGGGTCCTGCCTGCGGCGCCCAGAGGGTGGCATCCTGGGGCGCGCCGCTGGTAGGGGTCCGGGGCCCGAGGCAGGCGCCTTCAGGTGGTTGCCGAGTCCGCTGAGCCCCTGGGCTGTTAGCATCCGTCAGCTGCTTAGCACGGGAGTCGGGTGGGTGGGAAGTTACGTTCTGGTTTTGGGGTTACTGAGAAAGGAGAGGGCATTAGAGGAACGAATGCCGGTGCTTTTCGGTAGAAATGACTGCCACGCCACTGACGGCTTATGTAAGAGAAACTGCAAGGAGAGGCAGGTTTCATGGGGGGGCCCCTGCAGCTGGGCCCCAGGCCTGTTACTGTGCTGCCTGGAGGGGTCAGCACGCCCCTGATTACCCGCTGGAGAAACCTCTGCAAGCCAGAGAGGCTGAGCAATTTTAATCTCTTCCCCGAGTTGAAAAGAGGAGCAAAACATGCATTCCTTACTCCTGAAATAAGGGTTGTGATGGACCATCAGGCCCCACAGACTAAGGGAAAGAGAACATGGAGAGAGTTCCCAGTCAGCTTTTTCTTAGCACGTGCCTTCCCTGGACCTCCCTCAATAAAGACGCACATTCAGTTTCAGAACCTTTGGATGGGGGCGACCGGAATTATGGGGATCATTTTCCCTGTTGCTGACTGCACTTCGAGGTCCTTATGCAAATCAGCTTTTATTGATAAGGCCAGGACCTATTTGTCTTCGTTTTCTACACATTTGTTAAAGTTGCTTTCTTGGTATCTGCATGTTAAATGTTGCTTCGTAGCCAGGCGTGGTCGCGCATGCCTGGAGTCCCAGCAACTCGGGAGGCTGAGACGGGAGAATCGCTTGAACTCGGGAAGTGGAGGCGGCAGTGAGCCGAGATCGCGCCACTGCTGAGGCCACTCCAGCCTGAGCAACAAGAGTGAAACTGTGTCAGAAAAAAAAAAAAGAGAGAAAAATGTTTACATTAGTCCAGTCTGTTTGCTGTGATAATCATGTAGCTCTCAAATGATACACCTGTGAGGACATACTTTGTAAAGATAATTTATATGGGAAGGCCCAGTTTTGATCATTCAGTTTTAGAAAAAAGTTTCTCCTGCCAAATGTAGACACTGAACTTTTAAGACAAAGGGCCAATCAGATCCTACGAGGTAAAGCTGAATGTGAAGTACGGCTGAAGGCAGTGAGAAATAAGAGGAAAAAAAGCTGCTTTTTTTTTTTCTTTTCTTTTTGAGACGGAGTTTCGCTCTTGTCGCCCAGGCTGGAGTGCAATGGTGTGATCTCGGCTCACTGCAACCTCCACCTCCTGGGTTCAAGCGATTCTCTTGCCTCAGCCTCCCAAGTAGCTGGGATTACAGGCACGCACCACCATGCCCAGCTAATTTTGTATTTTTAGTAGAGACAAGGTTTCACCATATTGATCAGGCTGGTCTCAAACTCCTAACCTCAGGTGTCCACCCACCTCGGGCCCCCAAAATGTTGGGATTACAGGAGTGAGCCACCGTGTCCAGCTAAGAACTTCTAATGAAACTGAATTTGGAATTTGAAATATGGTGAAAGCTGGAAGGACTGTGCTGAAACCCAGCACGTGCGTGCAACTATGGTACAGGGAAAGAGCAGTGGGCTGGGGGCATGACCACCTGCATTCGAATCCTTCCCCGGACAAGTCATTCAACCTCAGGCTGAAAAATAGGAATTTTAATAGTACTTCCCCACCCAGCTCAAAGGCTACTGGTGAAGATAAGTGAGATAATGTGGGTAGAAATACTGTGTACACTGTGACTGGACAGACATTCTGGTTATTGGACACATCCCTGGTCCCTCTGTCACGCACTAAGATCTGTGTTGGTTACTGGGCTTCCCTCGGGGCGAAGCCGCCCATCTGTTAAACAAGGAGGTTGACCTGGTTCATTTTAAAGGACCCTGCTACTTCTCTGGAGCAGGCGGTACTCCTTGACCAACGCTTAGCTGCCTGTGGCGCCCAGGCGGTGGTATTTTCTTGCCTACCGTGCTCCCTCCCTCCTTCCATAGGCAGCTCATGCAGAATACACACAGGAATTTGCTGTAGTTTCTGCTCTCTCAACTTGTAATGACCCTTGGCTTCATGTGCTTTGCAACGTTCTGTCTCCTCATAGTTAATCTACTAAAACCTGTGAAATGGATGGAGTACTCATTATTGTCTCTTATTATCAGATCTTACAACTCATTAACAGATCTTATAAATGAAGGAGTTGACTCAGAGAGGACCATCTTTTAAGGTTTCAGGGGGAGTGAGTGGCAGGCTCAGGCAGGAAGGAGGTTCTTATTATGTCCTGTTGGGGGATCTCAAGGTGGAGGGGGCGTTTCTCTAACCCTGCAGTAGCCTCTGCCTTTACGGAGGGTCGCCTTGAGTAGCCAAGGAGCTTCTCAAGGGTGGATTGGCTCTGTGCTTGCCTGTTCATTTCAGGTATTTCCTTATTAAGTAGCTTCTGAGGAGGTGATCATGAGTTAGGGAAGGTTTGAGAGGTGCTTGGAGCAAGGCTTTGGGTTAGAACATTTTCCTGGTTCTGTCCAAGCCACTTGCCAGGGTAGACACCCTTGTCTTCCGTATTCACGGGCCCCTCTGACCCTGAGTCAGTTTCTCCTCCAGCAGGCGTTTCTGCTCTTTCCACATCCCTTCGACTTGATCATTCAGTCATCCCTCCCTACCCACTCCCATATTTCCATGTGTTTTGGGTGATGTTGATTGTTTCTGAAATACCTCACAGCGTTCTTTCCTCATGTCCATTTCCACTACTGCCTGCCTTGTTCCTGCTTCGGGACTTCATTTCCTTCTAACTAGCCATTGTGCAAACCTCCTGTCTCTCTGTGTCTGCCTCTGATCTATACTAGGAGTCAAACACAGCACTCTATATGCCAAAGCCTTTAATAATACCTGCACCAAAACATACATTTTTCTCGGTATCACGTTATACCTATTTTAAAAGTGACCACATAATTGGAAGTAAATCACTCCTCAGCAATTGCATAGCATTTCACAGGTTTAAATAAAATATTGATTGGCTGCTTATTTGTTATTTTCATCCCCTATTCCTTCCTGTCTCCATTGTTAAGCACAATTCTTGGCATAAAAGAGGTTTTTAATACCCATTTTTAGACTGCATTCTAGCCTGGGCAATAAAACAAGAATCCCAATCTCTCTCCCTCTTTCTCTTCCTCTTTCTTTCTCTCTTTCATTCTTTTTTTTTCTTTCTTTTGCTGTTTCTTTTTTTCTTTCTCCTTTTCTCTCTTTTTCTAAAAAAAAAATAATAATCATAATAAATAATAATAATACCTGCACCTCGCCATTCTCTGCTGCCTGAGATGCAAGCTCTTCACCATTTGGCCTATAAAGTTCTAGCTTTATCCCCTAATACCTGAGATGTCTATACCTATTGTTGGTCAACTTGAACTCTCCAGTTCTTTGGCTCTGTCCCTTTATGCTTTCTATCTCTTTTCTCACCTCTGAGTATTTGCACTTCTTTTCCCCTCCACCTGGAATTGTTGTAACCAAGAGAGTTAGAAGGAATGTGCCACACACTGAGTTCCAAATTAAGAGTCCTTTTTTAATTAGCCAGCAGCCGGGAGACAGCTAATGCTCAAAATTCTCTCGACCCAGAGGAAGGGGCTTGATTATCTTTAAACCTTGATTTAGGTAGGGGAGGGGGAGCCTAGCTGAAGCAGAATTTTACAGAAGCAGAAAAGCAGGTTAGAGGAAGGGGCTGCGGGCACAGGTGTCACCAAGAAGGAGGGTGTTCAGGCTCCTTCTACACAATGATCGAAGGGAAATTTTTTTCTTACAATAGCAGGGGGCGGGGTATGCCAAGCAGAATTCAGTTATAATGGTTACAAGTGTTAGGAGCAGTAGGCGTCAACACTTCTAAGTGCAGCATGACCCAGTTATGCACTCAGGGCCTGTGGTAGGGAGGGGTAAGCTAGGCTGGAGTTGACAGCTAAGATGGAGTCAGAGATGCTAGCCCAGGGTAGATTATCACAGAATACGTCTTTAGTATATTTCTCTTCACAGAACCAGTAAACGCCTTTGAAACCGAATTCAGTGCCATCTCCTTCATAGTGTCATTTCTGATCTTGCTAGTGGGACATGATGACTCCTGAGTCTGAATTCCAAAGTAAGCTTTGTTCTGCTCGCACGATGCCTTCCATACGCTCCCCTGTATTATGATTACTTGGTTGTTTGTGTGCTTGTTTAACCTGCTCTGCTTGTAGCCTCTTCATTACTTATCTGTGTACCCTAGATACCCACTTAACACAGGGCTTCACTCGAAGGAGATGCAGAATAAACGATTGCTGAATAGGTGAATGATTGATTGTGTTTTGGAATGGAGCTGGGGTATTGAGTACCAGGCAGTTTTTACACTTTTAAGGACAGCTATAAAATATTTGCAGGTAACTATTTTGTCTCCAAAACCCCATTTTAAAGCAAACATGAAGCCCTTCGTGTGTTCTTCATGTGATGCGCTTCACTGGAGGGTTCCTCTTTGGATTTTGTCCATTTGTCAGGAACCCTTATAAAATATGCAGTTCACATGTGAACACAGTGTCTAGATGTGTTTTTATCCATGGAGGACACATGTAGGACCATCCTTTCCCCTTTATTCTGGACCACAGAGTCACATTGGATTACAGAATTTCAGTATCAGAAAAGTGTTGTTTGATTTTCCCCATCCTATCTCTTTCAGTTGTTGAAATATCTGCTGTTCATATGTGGAGGTGCTATCTGAGGAACTTGGACTTTCTAGGCATGCATCTTGGATTGCTCTAGGATTTTGATAGGGCGCATACAGCTCACGTGGGGCCTTCAGTCACTGGAAATCCCTAGTCATCAAGATGGTCCATGTTAGTAACTCCCCATAGATGTTTTGCGTTCCCAGCCCGGCTCACTTTCCACCTGGCTCCCTCATATCAGAAGCAATTATTTTACATTTTGATCTTATCATTGTTATAAAATGATTTCATATGTTTGGCAACACCCAATTAACTGTGAAGCAGAAAAGAATATCCTTTGAAACATTCATTATATAATCAGAGATTGGATTGGTGGCTATTTTGGTGACAGAGGCTCTGATCTGTAACCCAGGTTGCTATTTTTGGGATACAGTCAGCATTGATAACATGTAGCCAAAAGAATACTAAACTGAGACAATCAGCCCGTGGCTCATTATTATACAATGGAGTTAGCAGCTGAAATGTCTAGGGTCCATGCCCCAGCTGTTGATACTGAAAGAAGAGTCTACTTAGAGTGGGGTATGTGCTACTTAGGTGGGAATGTGCCCAGTGGGGATGGCTGGACATGTTCCCCCATCTGACTACATTTGACTTATTTTTCCATTAGGCTCTGTAGACGCTGTGCCTAGTGTTCACAGACTCTTCAAGGGCTACTCAAAA
The DNA here is from genome assembly GCA_004027715.1 of Plecturocebus donacophilus. Taxonomy (NCBI): domain Eukaryota; kingdom Metazoa; phylum Chordata; class Mammalia; order Primates; family Pitheciidae; genus Plecturocebus; species Plecturocebus donacophilus. The sequence continues at coordinate 50,661 of PVKP010001409.1, read as the reverse complement.
TGTTTGAAACCTAAAAAAAATTGATAGACAAATTTAAAAGTGCAAAATAAAATTTAAGAAATGTTTAAATGTCTACAGAAGCTTTCTTGCCCTTAACATTACGTTAAAAAAAAAAAAAAAACACAGTTGTGGAGTTGGAATTCTATTTCCAGAAATGCCAGTGTGAACAGTCCTGGGGATCCATTCCTCAGTGAAGCAACTGTACTTTGTGAAAATTATTTTCAAAACCAGCGTTCTAAAGTCTCTGGAAGTTGTTTGAAGGGTGTACAACAAATGAAAAAATACATTTATTCAAGAAAATCTACGAAATCTTGGTAATAATAGTGAGTGTCTATGGTACCTGACCTTGACCTCCTCTCTCCTCAGCTTTCAGTCAAGGGATATAGTCCCTTGCCAGAAGGAGTAAGTGTCCAGCATTTCTTTCTTTCTTTTTTTTTTTTTTTTTAGATGGAGTCTCGATCTATCTCTAGGCTGGAGTGCAGTGGTGCTATCTAGGTTCTCTGCAACCTCCGCCTCCCGGGTGCAGGTGATTCTCCTGCCTCAGCCTCCCAAATAGCTTGGACTATAGGCGTGCACCACCATACCCAGCTAATTTTTGTATTTTTAGTAGAGCCTGGGTTTCACCATGTTCGTCAGGATGGCGTGTCCAGCATTTCTTATCTTCTCTAACTCCAAGTTGCAGAGGCCAAGTTCCTGCAGAGCCTCCAGCTGAGAGGTCAGGGTCTACTTTCTTGTGCCCAGCCCCCACTCATAGGAGAGACGCTTTATCCCAGGTGCAGCAGCCTGAGAATACTGAGACCTGGTTGCTTTTGCCCCAGCTCCTGCATAAATGGAGGTTCGACATTGAGAGAGGCAAGCCAAGACCAGTCTACTGCCCTGGGTCAGATTTTGCTTAGAAGTAGAGACAGTCTGGAAGAATAGAGGGTTTGAAACTCCTCCCAAAATAACTGGTTTTAACTAAAACACAGTATGGGAAAGTTAAAGTCTAAATGCACTCTTGAATACAATGGAGATTTTTAGAGCAAGAAATTAAGAGGAGCCTGGTAGCTTTGTGAGAGCAACAAGCTAAACCTTAGGCCAGCTTTTTATCAGAGAAAACCAGAGAAAGAGGCAGCTAAGAAGAACCTTACTAGAATTATAAGTAACCTAAAGATTGGCCTCAAAAACGATCTTTGCCTGAATTTAATTGGATAAGACTGGAGCAATTTATGCCCAGGGCATAGGTGAAAACAATAGAGCAAGCAGTAAGTAGGTGGAGTTTAACAGCTGGGTGTGATATCAGTGAAGGCAGGTGGCAGAGAGATCAGAAAGGGAGACGGGCAGCACAACTCTGTTAAACCTACACAGACTATAGACACAACCAAAGTGACACTGTCTGAGGAGGGACATCAGTGTCTTTACACTTCAAGGGAAATATATTTCACTAAAACAGTCTAGCTGCGTCACTAAACAGACGAGCAGACAAAAGCCCCAGACATGGGGAGAAGAAGGAATCAGTATTCGTGGTTGCTGTAGTATGTTACCTAAAATGTCCAGTTTTCAACCAAAATTTATGAGACCTTCAAACAAACAGGAAAGTGTAACCCTTAAACAAAAAGCAGGCATCAGAAACTGCCTGTGGGAAAGCCCAGATGTCAGATTTAGCAAAAACTTCAATACAGCCGCAATAAATATATTCAGAGAGCTCAGGTGTGGTGGCTTATGCCTGTAATCTCAAGCCCAGGCAGGAGGATTGCCTGAGGCTAGGAGTTGAAGACCAGCCCGAGCAACACATAGCAAGACCTTATCTATATAAAAAACTAAAATAACTGAAATGAAAAATTTACTAGAGGAGCTTAACAGTGGATTTGAACTGGAAGAACAAAGACTCAAGGAACTGAAGACAGATTGACAGAAGATTGTGCAATCTTAAGAAGAGAGAAAAATGAATAGAGCCTTAAAAAATGTGAGGCACTATTAAGTGCACCAATGTACAAGGAAGGTAAAGAGAGGAGCTAGAGGAGGAGCAGAAAAAGTATCAGAAGAAATAATGTTTTAAAAAATTCCCCAAATTGATGAAAAACATTATACATCAAAGAAGCTCAGTGAAGTTCAGGTAGGATAAAGGCAAAGAGATCCACACCCAAACACATTATTGGAAAAAAATGCTGAAAGTGAAATATGAGAAAATTTTGAAAGAAGAGAAAAATGACTCATCATGTACAAAGTAACTTTAATAAGGGTAACAACCAACTATCATCAGAAACAATGGAGGCCAGAAAGCAGCAGGATGACATATTCAAAGTGCTAAAGGAAGAAAATTGTCAACCAAGAATCTTATATTCAGCAAAACTATCTGATATGTTTTGGTTCTGTGTCCCCACCCACTGTAATCCCCACAGGTTGAGGAAGGGACCTGGTGTGGTGTGACTGGGTAATGGGAGTGGTTTCCTCCAGACTATTCTTGTGATAATGAGGGAGCTCTCACAGGTTCTGATGGTTTTACAAGTGGCAGTTTTCCCTGCATGTGCACTGTCTCTTCTGCTGCCTTGTGAAGATGTGTCTTCCTTCCCCTTTGCCTTCTGTGGTGATTATGAGTCTCCTGAGGCTTCCCCAAACATGCAGAACTGTGAGTCAGTTAAACTTCTTTCCTTTAAAAATTACCTCATCTCAGGTTGTATCTTTATAGCAGTGTGAAAACAGACTAATACAGAGAATTGGAAGTAAGAGTAGGGGTACTACAATAAAAATAACCTGAAAACGTGAAAGTGACATTGGAACTGGGTAACAGGCAGAGGTTGGAACAATGTGGAGGGCTCGGAAGAGGACAGGAAGATGTGGGAAAGTTTGGAACTTCCTAGAGACTTGTTGAATGGTTTTGACCAAAATGTTGATAATGATATGCACAATGAAGTCCAGGCTGAGGTGGTCTCAGCTGGAGATGAGGAACATATTGGGAACCGAGGTAAGGGTCACTCATGCCATGCTTTTAGTAAAGAAACTGGTGGCATTTTGCCCCTGCCCTAGAGATCTGTGAAACTTTGAACTTGAGAGAGATGATTTAGTGTATCTGGCAGAAGAAATTTCTAAGCAGCAAAGCATTCTTTCTTTTTTTTTCCCCCCTGAGATGGAGTTTCACTCTGTTGCTCAGGCTGGAGTGCAGTGGCATGATCTTAGCTCACTGCAACCTCTGCCCCTCAGGTTCAAGTGATTCTTATGCCTCAGCCTCCCAAGTAGATGGGACTACAGGTGAACACCACCAAGGCTGGCTAATTTTTATAATTTTAGTAGAGATGGGGTTTCACCATGTTGACCAGGCTGGTCCCGAACTCCTGACCTCAAGTGACACACCCTCGACTTCCCAAAGAGCTGAGATTACAGCCATGAGCCACCATGCCCAGCTGTAGCAAAGCGTTCAAGGCTTATTCTGAAAGTGTTCAGTTATATGCATTCACAAAGAGATGGTTTGAAATTGGAATTTATGTTTAAAAGGGAAGCAGAGCATAAAGGTCTGGAAATTTTGCAGCCTACCTGACCATGTGGTAGAAAAGAAAAACCCATTTCCTGAGGAGGAATTCAAGCTGGCTGCAGAGATTTGCATAAGTAGTAAGGAGCTGAATGTTAATAGCCAAGACAATGGGGAAAATCTCTTCAGGCCATGTTAGAGACTTTCATGGCAACCCCTCTCATCACCGGCCCAGAGGCCTAGGAGAAAAAGATGGTTTCATGGGTCAGGCCCAGGGCTCTGCTGCTCTGTGTAACCTTGGGACATGGTACCCTGCATCCCAGCCACTCCAGCTGCAGTCGTGGCTAAAAGGGGCCAATGTACAGCTCAGGCCATTGCTTCAGAGGGCACAAGCCCCAAGCTTTGGCAGCTTTCACATGGTTTTGAGTCTGTAGGTGCTCAGAAGACAGGAGGTGAGGTTTGGGAAACTGCCTAGATTTCAGAGGTTGTATGGAAATGCCTGGATGTCCAGGCAGAAGTCTGCTGCAGGGGTGGAGGCTTCACAGAGAACCTCTGCTAGGGCAGTGTGGTGGAGAAATGTTAGGTTGGAGCCCCCACGTAGAGTCCCCACTGGGGAACTGCCTAGTGAAGCTGTGAGAAGAGGACTACCATCCTCTAGAACCCAGAATGATAGATCCACTGACAGCTTGCACTGTGTGCCCAGAAAAGCTGCAGCCATTCAACACTAGCCTGTGAAAGCAGCCATGGTTGCTGTACCCTGCTGAGCCAAGGCCTTGGGAGCCCACCCCTTGAATCAATGTGTCCTGGACATGAGACATGAAGTCAAAGGAGATCATTTTGGAGCTTTAATATTTAATGACTGCCCTGTTGAATTTCAGACTTGGGTGAGGCCTGCAGCCCCTTTGTTTTCACCAATTTCTCGTAATTGGAATGGGAACGTTTACCCAGTGCTACACTCTCATTGTATCTTGGAACTAACTAATTTGCTTTTGATTTTACAAGCTCATAATCAGAAGGGACTTGCCTTATTCAGCTGAGACTTTGGACTTGCACTTTTGAGTTAATGCTAAAATGAGTTAAGACTTTGGGGGACTATTTGGGAAGGCATTATTGGTTTTGAACTGTGAAAATCTCCCATGAGATTTGGGAGGAGCCAGGTGTGGAATAATATGGTTTGGCTCTGTGTCCCCATCCAAATCTCATCTTGAATTGTAGTCCTCACATGTAGAGGGAGGGACCTGGTGGCAGGTGATTGGATCATGGGAGTGTTTCCCCCCATGCTGTTCTCATGATAGTAATGGAGTTCTCACAAGATCTGATGGCTTTATTTTATTTTATTTATTTATTTTGAGATGGAGTGTCACTCTTATTGCCCAAGCCGGAGTGCAATGGCGAGGTCTTGACTCACTGCAACCCCCACCTCCCAGGTTCAAGTGATTCTCCTGCCTCAGCCTCCGGAGTAGCTGGGATTGTAGGTACATGCCACCATGCCTGGCTAATTTTTGTATTTTTAGTACATACAGGGTTTCACCATGTTGGTCAGGCTGGTCTCAAACTCCTTACCTCAGGTGATCCACCCACCTCAGCCTCCAAAAGTGCTGGGATTACAGGCATGAGCCACCTCGCCCAGCCTATTTATTTTTTGAGACAGAGTCTTTCTTTGTTACCCGTGCTGTACTGCAGTGACGTGATCTCAGCTCACTGCAGCCTCTGCTTCCTGGGTCTGAGTGATTCTCCTGCCTCAGCTCCCAAGTAGCTGTTGGGACCATAGGTGCATGCCACCACACCTAGCAAATTTTTTGCATTTTTAATAGAGGTAGGGTTTCACCATGTTGGCCAGACTGGTCTCAAACTGCTGATCTCAGGTGATCTGCCTGTCTCAGCCTCTCAAAGTGCTGGAATTATAGGCCCGGCCACAAGATTTGATGGTTTTAAAAGTGGCAGTTTCCACTATACACTCTCTGTCAATCCTGCTACCAAGGTAAAGATATGCCTTGCTTCCCTTTCACCTTCCACCATGATTATGAGTTTCCTGAGACCTCCTTAGCCATGTGGAACATGAGTCCATTTAATCTCTTTCCTTTATAAATTACTCACTTTCAGGTAGTATCTTTATAGCAGTGTGAAAATGGACTAATACAGTATCTTAAGGAAACGAAGGCAAAATAAAGGTATTCCTGGATAAATAAAAACAGATAATTAATTGCTAACAGATCTACCTTTTAAGAAGTACCAAAGGAAGTTATTCAGGCTGAAAGCAAGTAATTCAAATCCATATGGAAAACAAAGAGCATCAGTAAAGGTAATTATGTGATTATGAAAGACACTGTAAATGCATATTTCTTCTTTATTATCTTAACTGATTTAAAAAACAATTATGTTAAACAAAAGTGCAGATGGTCCCCAGCTTACAATGATTCAATTTACAACTTTCTGACTGTACAATGGGTTTATCAGGATGTCACTTCATCATAAGTTGAAGAGCTTCTTGTGACTAATTACGGTTAAATTTCTGCTGAATGCATATAGCCCATCCCTTGTTATCCAAGGGGGATTGGTTCCAGTACTCCCAGTGGATACCAGAATCTTTGGATGCTTAAGTCCCTTTTATAAATGATGTAGTATTGCATTAACTTATGCACATCCTCTTGTATACTTTAGATGATCTCTAAATTACTTTTTTTTTTTTTTTTAAGATGAAGTCTTGCTCTGTTGCCAGGCTGGAGTGCAGTGGCATGATCTCAGCTCAGTGCCACTTCTGACTCCCTGATTCAAGTGATTCTCCTGCCTCACCCTCCCGAGTAGCTGGGATTACAGGCACGTGCCACCGTGCCCAGCTAATTTTTTTTTGTATTTTTAGTAGAGGCTGGGTTTCAGTCTGTTAGCCAGGATGATCTTGGTCTCCTGACCTTGTAATCCACCTGCCTCAGTCTCCCAAGGTGCTGGGATTACAGGTGTGAGCCATCATGCCCAGCCTGATCTCTAAATTACTTATTATATCAAATACAATATAAATGCTATGTAAATAGTTGCTGTACTTTATATTTAGAAGTTGTATTGTTTTTTATCATCACTTTTTTATTTTTGGATATTTTTTATCTGCAGCTGGTTGAATTCATGGATACAGAGCCCACAGATACAGACGACTAGCTGTATTGCTTTTGCACCATCATAAAGTTGAAAAATGGTAAATCGAGCCATCATAAGTCAGGGATTGTCTGCTGTGTTGCCAGCATTAAGTGTACTTTTGACTTACAATTATTTTGACCTATAATGGCTTTATCAAGACATAAACCAGTTGTAAGTTGAGGAGCATCTGCATATAATGTACTGTTCAGTTTATAATATTCAGTAACATAATATATTTAACAACAGCACCGAGGAAGTGGGTAGGAGAAAAGCTACATTTGGAGTAAAGAAATGACTCCAGAGCATAGCTCAAATCCGTAGGAACAAATGAAGAGAACCAGGAATAGTAAATAAGGTTAATGTTACAAACTCTCTAAATATATACATGTTCTCCTTTCTTGTCTCAGATTCTATAATAAACTTAAAATTATATAACAGTAATTATAACAATTTATTGTTTAGTTTATAACGTGTAGATACAGTATCAGTAATATCAATAATATAACAATAATAGCAAACTGGGAAGAGAGGTTAACACTGTATAGAAGGGACATTTCTATATCTCAAGTTTAAGTTAGTATAAATCAGAAGTAGACTTTGATAAGATGTATATGATAAACTGTAGAATAACCACTAATAAAATAACTTAAAATATATAATGAAATATTCTCAAAGGAATTAAAATACTACACTGGAAATTTTTATTTAATGTAAAAGAAAGCAGTAAATGAAGAAAAATGTGAGATACAGAGACAACAAAAAGTAAAATGGCAGACTGGATCCCACTATATCAATAATAATAAGTATGAATGGATAAATGATCCAATCAAATGGCGGAAATTGTCAGGCTGGATTTAAAAAATAAGAGCCAACTATATGGTGTCTCCTGGAGACACACTTTATAGTCAAAGATACAACTATTATATTCAAAGATATAAAAAGGTAAAAGGATGGGAAAAGATGTATCATACAAATTGTAACTATACAAAAGCTGGGATGATGATACTAATGTCAGATAAAGTAGACTTTAAAACAAAAAATCACTAGAGATAATCAAGGATATTTTATAGTGATAAAAGGGTTAGTCTATCAGCAAGATATAATAATTACAAACACCATAAAACAGAGCTCCAAAATATGTGAAGCAAAACTGACAGAATTGAAGGGAGTCATAGAAAATTCAACTATTGGCTGGGCGTGGTGGCTCACACCTGACTTTGGGAGGCCGAGGTGGGTGGATCACTTGAGGTCAGGAGTCTTGAGACCAGCCTGGCCAACATGTTGACACCTGTCTCTACTGAAAATACAAAAATTAATAGGGTGTGGTGGCACGTGCCTATAGTCCCAGCTACTTGGGAGGCTGACGCAAGAGAATCACTTTAACCTGGGAGGTGAAGGTTGTAGTGAGTAGAGATCGCACCGCTGCACTCTAGCCTGGGCGACAGAACAAGACTCCCAAAAAGAAGAATTCAATTCAATGATTAAATATAATAGTGGAGACTTCGGTATACCACTTTCAATAATGTGTAGAGCAAACAGGCGGAAGAACAACAAGGAAATGGAAAACCTACACAACATTGTAAGTCAGCCAGACCTATACTTCGTTCAACAACAGCAGAATATACATTTGAAACATTCTCAAATGTTCCAGGGAACCTGGAACATTCTCCAGGACAGGCCATATTCTAGAATCTAAAACAGCCTCAACAAATTTAAAATGATTGAAATTATACAAAGTATGTTATTTAATCAAAATGGAATAAAATTAGAAATCAACAACAAGGAAATGTGAAAAATCCTCAAAAATGTGAAAAATAGCACGCCTTTAAGGAGCAAAGGAGTCAAGAAATCACAAGGGAAATACTTTAAGATGAGTGAGAATTAAGACATAAGCAATGCTGAGAGGGAAATTAATAGCTGCAAATGCTTACATTAAAAAAGAAGAAAGATCTCAAATCAATAATCCAACCTTCCACATTCAAGACACTAGGAAAAGAAGAGCAACCTGTCTAAAGTAGAAGGAAGAAAATAGTAAAGCCTAGAGGAAATTAATGAAATATAGAGTAGAAAATCAAAACAGAAAATCAACAGAATCAGGCCAGGCGCAGTGGCTCACGCCTGTAATCCCAGCACTCTGGGAGGCCAAGGCGGGCGGATCACCTGAGGTCAGAAGTTTGAGACCGGCCTGACCAACATGGAGAAACTCCATCTCTATAAATATATAAGTAATAATAAAAAGGAAAATAAGCAGAATCAGAAGTTGATTAACTGAAAAAATTAACGAAATTGATAAACCTTTAGCTATAGAGTAACGAGAAAAAAGAGAAGACTTAAATGACTTTAAGTGAATGGAAGAGGGAACATTCTACCATCCTTACATAAATAAAAAGGCTTGTAAAGGAAAAATATGAATAACTATATGCCAACAAATATGATAACCTAGATGAAGTGGACAAATTCCTAAAAATATGCAAACTACCAAAAATGACTCAAGAACATCTCCTTGGCATTTTACCTTCTGTGCATCTCACAGAGAAAACGTCATTCGTGTACACAGCCTTCCTTCATCATAGCGTTTTCCAGCGTGTTACAATGTTTGCCATACTGCGACCTTTGCAAGCTATACCAGAAAACTAGGTCTCAAGGTTTTTCTCTGTGTTTAGCCAGATGTCAAGGATCTTGAATGTGAAACAATCGTAATTCATTTTCAAGGGTGCTAAGCTTGATGAAAATGCTTCCTGTCATTTGTTATCCAGGAACCAACTAAGGCAAGGATCTCTGATGTCAGGGAGTGTGGGTAGCTGGCCTCTTATCAGGGCTTCCTGTACTTCTCAGCTATGGCCACAGGCTTGTGTTCCAAAGGCTCATGTGTGTGCCCTATAAGAAGAATGTTTCAGGTAGCCTAACGTTTCTGCTAAAATTACACTCAATTAATATCGCTAATTTAAAAATCTCTGCCAGAAGTTGAAATCATTTAGGGTCAAAATGGAAATGGTGCTGCTTGTCTTGGAATTTTTCTTTGAAGGGTGAGGCTCTTGTCACATTTGCTTCCCTTTGGGTGTTAGTGAATATGACCCAGCTAGAGGGCCTCTGAGCCCAGATCTGGCACCCTGGACCAGCTCTTCCTAAATGAATGTAAGTGCTCTTTCTGCTTATTGTGAGAAATGGGGATTGATTTTAATGAGTCTGAAAAGGAAGACTATCTAATTACCATGGACTTGTGAAATTCAAGCACTTGTTTTATACTGGCAGTCAATAATAATTATAATAAACAAGAGATTTTGGAATTGAACACACTGATATTACCAAAAACATGTATATTTCATTCAAATTAACAAAGCCCAAAAGTTCCTTTTGAAGCGTCTTTCTGGTAAGTGGCAGGACTGGGATTTGAACCTAGGTGGTCTCAGCCTCAGAGTCTGAGTTCCTGACCACTGCTACTCCATGCTGCATGCTCTCCAGGCTGTGGAGTATCTCACAGAACCTAGGAACAGGAGGTCTCCCCTGGGCCTCGTCAGCAAGGTGCAGAGTCAGGAGCTAAGACAGCTGTTGTCTCTGGTGTCACTCGGTCACTGTGCTCTGCTTCCCTCCTGTGTCTATACCATTCTTCCGCTTTTCTCTGCATATCAGCTCTATTCAGCTGTGGCTGGGTCTTGGGATGGGGGTAGAAGTCCTCAGGGAAGAGGGCTTTGAGCTGAACAGTCACCCTAAAACAAGGCTAATAACCTGGGAAGTGCTGGCCTTATGCTTTCAACTTTTAGAATCAGTAAGAATGTAAAATACTTAGGCAGTTTTAAGGGCTGGCCCTGGGAAAAATAGAAACCTTGCTCTATGTTCAGGGTGCCACCTCCCCTATGTGACTGCCTAGGTGCTCAGGCATCATAGCTACATTAAGGTGCCCCACTGGTCAATGAACAGATGCTATTTAGACAACACCCACCAGGACCAAGGCACTGGGCCAGACATATGGCCCACAAGCTGTCATGGGGAGAGAATTATGGAGGATCTGAGGTCCTGAGCTCTTAACACCAGCTGAGTCACCCATGAGTCGCTGCTTTACCCAGATAACAAAGGATCTGAGGAGTCTGGAGAGGATGCTTATAGGCCACTGGACTGGAGGCCCAATCTGATAGTTATATTAAGAAAGACTGCAAGAAGTCACAAGCTGATGCTTGATCAATTGCCAATATGGATAGTGCTGCGAGTGTTTGGAAGCTGAAGTTATTGTGAGCTTCAGTGATTTGAAAAAGCTTCATATCAGATGTGACTCAAGCTGATCTTGAAGGAAGGAAAAGATTTAGGTAGATGGAGAGGGGAAAGCTATTTAATTGGTGGGATAAGGGGAACAGCCGCTTTTAGAAATTGCATTGGTCTTTCTGCACTAGTTGTTCAATTTATTGTATTCTCTGCTTAGGCCTCCATGGTCAATAACCCTTCCCTGGACAACAAAGCTCAACAGTGAGCTTTGCCTTGAAAGAAAGAATGACCTCAAGCTTGAAGGCAGATCGATGGTGTCTGACTTTTTTTCCTTCCTCATATAGATCCTTTTCTGCGGGGAGAGACTGGAGAGGCTAGAGGATATGGAAATAATATTTAAAAAGATGTTACTGGCTGGGTGTGGTGACTCACACTTTAACCCCTAGCACTTAGGGAAGCCGAGGTGGGTGGATCACCTACGGTCAAGAGTTCGAGGCCAGCCTGGCCACCATGGTAAAACCTTGTCTCTACTAAAAATACAAAAATTAGCTGGGTGTCATGGTGCAGGCCTGTAATCCCAGCTACTCAGGAGGCTGAGGCAGGAGAATCACTTAAACCTGGGAGGTGGAGGTTGCAGTGAGTGAGATTGCACCACTGTACTCCAGCCTGGGCAACAGAGCAAGATTCCGTCTCAATAAGAGAGAGAGAGAGAATTCATTTTCGTTTGAATCTAAGGACTTTATGAGCCACTTGAAATGTTGACTTATTAATAGTCACTTTCTTTCAAAGAAAAACTGTTAGCTAAAGCTAGAAGATTTACTTTATAATCTTCAAACATGCAGAGGTAATAAATACATAACTCTTAAATAAGAAGACGCCTGTTAAGGAAGAAATGTTTAGGAGTGTTGCCTAATTGCACTTCCTGTGTAAGCACCAGAGTCTTAAAAAGTCTAATAATCTAATAAAGGTATAACCTCCCATTATTATGGCAAGGTGACAACACTGTGTGCTTTTATTTAGTATAGAAGACTCCCTGTATTTAGAGGACTTTACTATGAGGAGGTTTAAGTACAAAGTGTATGCAGGTGGACAAACTACAGATGTTCAAACTGTTTGAGCACAGGGGTTTAGAAGAGTCGCCTCTGGGCTGGGCGCGGTGGTTCACCCCTGTAATCCCAGCACTTTGGGAGGCTGAGACAGGCGGATCACCTGAGGTCAGGAGTTCGAGACCAGCCTGACCAATATGGAGAAACTCCATCTCTACTAAAAATACAAAATTAGCTGGGCGTGGTAGTGCATGACCCTGAAAAAGAGTTGCCTCTGGATTTCTTTTTTCAGTTATCTGATCCTAGACCCTGTCCAGCTCAGGTTTTGGTTTATGTGTCTGTTTTTTCTACCTGTTGCCAGATCAGTTCACATTTGTTTTGGCTTTCTCTTTCTATACCCTGGGAAGCTAGAATTAATTAAATTGTTACAGGGAAAGAGGTCCTTCGGCCTGTTTCTCCTCATTAATCCCCAGTTTTTTTTGTTTTTTGTTTTTTACTGCATTTTAGGTTTTGGGGTACATGTGAAGAACATACAATACTGTTGCATAGGTACACACGTGGCAGTGTGATTTGCTGCCTTCCTCCCCTTCACCTATATCTGGCATTTCTCCCCATGCTATCTCTCCCCAACTCCCCACCCACTGCTGTCTCTCCCTTAGTTCCCTTCCACAGACCCCAGTGTGTGATGCTCCCCTCCCTGTGTCCATGTGTTCTCATTGTTCAGTACCTGCCTATGAGTGAGAACATGGGGTGTTTGATTTTCTGTTGTTGTGTAAGTTTGCTGAGAATGATGGTTTCCAGGTTCATCCATGTCCCTACAAAGGACACGAACTCAGCGTTTTTTATGGCTGCATAATATTCCATGGTGTATATGTGCCACATTTTCCCTGTCCAGTCTATCATCGATGGGCATTTGGGTTGGTTCCAGGTCTTTGCTGTTGTAAACTGTGCTGCAGTGAACATTCGTGTGCATGTGTCCTTAAAGTAGAACGATTTATAATCCTTTGGATATATACCCAGTAATGGGATTGCTGGGTCAAATGGAATTTCTATTTCTAGGTCCTTGAGGAATCTCCACACTGTCTTCCACAATGGTTGAACTAATTTACACTCCCACCAACAGTGTAAAAGTGTTCCTATTTCTCCACATCCTCTCCAGCATCTGTTGTCTCCAGATTTTTTAATAATCGCCATTCTAACTGGCGTGAAGTAGTGTATCAATGTAGTTTTGATTTGCATTTCTCTAATGACCAGTGATGATGAGCATTTTTTCATATGTTTGTTGGCCTCATGTATGTGTTCTTTTGTAAAATGTCTGTTCATATCCTTTGCCCACTTTTGAATGGGCTTGTTTTTTTCTTGTAAATCTGTTTTAGTTCTTTGTAAATTCTGGATATCAGCCCTTTGTCAGATGGGTAGACTGCAAAAATTTTTTCCCATTCTGTTGGTTGCTGATTCACTCTAATGACTATTTCTTTTGCTGTGCAGAAGCTGTGGAGTTTGATTAGGTCCCATTTGTGTATTTTGGCTTTTGTTGCCAATGCTTTTGGCGTTTTGGTCATGAAGTCCTTGCCTACGCCTATGTCCTGAATGATTTTGCCTAGATTTTCTTCTAGGGTTTTATGGTGTTAGGTCTTATGTTTAAGTCTTTAATCCATCTGGAGTTAATTTTAGTGTAAGGTGTCAGGAAGGGGTCCAGTTTCTGCTTTCTGTACACTGCTAGCCAGTTTTCCCAACATCATTTATTAAACAGGGAATCCTTTCCTCATTGCTTGTTTTTGTCAGGTTTGTCAAATATCGGATGGTTGTAGATATGTTGTGTTGCCTCCAAGGCCTCTGTTCTGTTCCATTGGTCTATATCTCTGTTTTGGTACCAGTACCATGCTGTTTTGATTACTGTAGCCTTGTAGTATAGTTTGAAATCTGGTAGTGTGATGCCTCCTGCTTTGTTCTTTTTGCTTAGAATTGACTTGGCTATGCGGGCTCTCTTTTGGTTCCATATGAAGTTTAAGGTGTTTTTTTTCCATTTATGTGAAGAAGGTCATTGGTAGCTTGATGGGGATAACGTTGAATCTGTAAATTACTTTGGGCAGTATGGCCATTTTCACGATACTGATTCTTCCTAACCATGAACATGGAATGTTTCTCCATCTGTTTGTGCCCTCTCTTATTTCGTTGAGCAGTGGTTTGTAGTTCTCCTTGAAGAGGTCCTTTACTTCCTCTGTTAGTTGTATTCCTAGGTATTTTATTCTCTTTGTAGCAATTGTGAATGGCAGTTCGTTCTTGATTTGGCTCTCTTTAAGTCTGTTATTGGTGTGTAGAAATGCTTGTGATTTTTGCACATTGATTTTGTATCCTGAGACTTTGCTGAAGTTGCTTATCAGTTTCAGGAGATTTTGGGCTGAGATGATGGGGTCTTCTAGATATACAATCATGTCGTCTGCAAATAGAGACAATTTGGCTTCCTCCTTTCCTATTTGAATACCCTCTATTTCTTTTTCTTGCCTGATTGCTCTGGCTAGAACTTCCAGTACTATATTGAGTAGGAGTGGTGAGAGAGGACATCCTTGTCTAGTGCCAGATTTCAAAGGGAATGCTTCCAATTTTTGCCCATTCAGTATGATATTGGCTGTTGGTTTGTCATAAATAGCTTTTATTAATCCCCAATTTAAGACTAACCACATTTCCCAAAGGCCCGTGGGAGCTGGGCATTGGGCCAGGTCTGAGGATGGAGTATGGCCCATGGCCATAGGCCCCTGAGGGCCAGAATCCGGCACCACCTCCACTGCTGCAGCTGCAGCATCCTGCATTGCAGGATGTATGTAATGGGGGCCTGGAGGAATGGGGGTGTAATGGGGGCCTGGAGGAATGAATGAACGTCTTTCTGGAGCCTGCAGTCTAATGCGGAGGTAGACGTTAAGCAAACATAAGACAGTATGTAGGAAAAGTCAGCCATCATTCCCAGGTCGTTCATGGAGTCCCAAGCCTCCCAGGGTTCTCTTTCATCGTTGGCCTGATCCTGTGGTCTCCTGGCCTCTCTTGATTACTTTGCTTTAATTGATTACTTTGGGCTGATCTTGTGATCTCCTGGCCTCTCTACTCTGGCCTCAAGTTTTTACAGTGGCTGCCTTTCTTTTGCACTTGGCTGGTTTAGTTGTGAAATCCATCTCTTTCTCCCAGTATCTTAAAGATCATGCCAGCAGAAGATCAGGGGTGCAAAAGGTAATTTTCCAAAGATTGGAGAGCAAATGTTTACGATCTAGCAACACAGACACTTTGAAATGGAGCTGGAGGCATCTTTGTGTTGAAAGGGTCCTCTGGCCACCCTAGCACCTCCGGGTTTCACAGGCCCTTACCCTCATCGATTTACTGGAACCTTCCATGCCCCATAGCACCTTTCTCTTTCCTGTTTCTTCTCCCTAACTGTGAAGAAGGTTTGGTGCAGGGCCTAGACTAGAATGACAGGCCTTATGAACGCTTGCATTCTCATCCTTCTATTCTTCATTCCATTTTATTTCTGTTGCAATATGTATCCCTCTGGCAACCCAAAGTAGCCTTGCTTGCAAAGGAGGAACAAGCCTGCAGGCTGTAAAATGGGATTTTAGACCTTGACATATGGTGTAGAAATGAGAAGGAAAATTCCACTTCACAAACCTCCTGTGTGAGGTGAGCATTTTCTTCCCCAGTGCCTTAGGGAAAACTGACCCAGATTTTAAAGAGAAAGATCATGTTTCCTGGTCATTTTCTGTGGCTTTGTAGTAGAACCTAAAAAAGAAACAGAAGAAAGAGGGAGGAGAATGAGCATTATATGATATTTCATAAGAGCTTTAAAAACTCTGTTTATAAAATTAACATATCATCTGTATTTAAGGTTTGGAAGACTCAATATTAAGATGTCAATTCATCCCAAATTGATCTATAAATTAAATACAACTTCAATCAAAAGCCTATCATGTATTTTTGTAGATAATCGAGAATCAGCTAAAAGAGATCCTATAGTAGGCAAAAATAACTATAATAACAAATGTTTTTCTTTTTTTTTTAAAGAACAAATTTGGAGGTTAACATTACCTGTTTTAAAACTTACTTTAAAGCAAAGTAATCAAGACAGTGTGGTACTGGCAAAAGAATAGACATATAGATCAATGAAGCAGAGTAGATAATCCAGAATAGTCTCATACAAATATGGCCAAACGATTTTTGACCAAGGTATAAAGGCAGTTCAATGGAGTATGATGTAATAGCAGTTTCAACAAATGGTGCTCGGACAGTTGGACTTCTATGAGCAAAACAAGTGAACCCTTACCTCACTCCATAGAGAAAAATTAACTCAAAGTTGATCATGGACCTAAATGTAATACCTACTTAGAAATCCGTTAGAAAACATAGAAAATCTTTGTGACCTTAGTTGGTCACAAAGACCAAAAGTCTGATTCATAAAATAAATTTGATTAAGTTAGATTTTGGTAGCACTGACATTTTTTTTTTCTCTGAAAAAGATTGTTAAGAGAATGAAAAGACAGCCCACCAACTGGTGAAAAAAGATGTGTGACTATGCTGGATGTGATGGCTCACACCTCTAATTCCAACACTTTGGCAGGCCCAGGTGAGTGGATCACCTAGGTCAGGAGTTCAAGACCAGCCTGGCCAACATGGTGAAACCCCATCTCTCCTAAAAATACAAAAATTAGTTGGGTGTGGTGGCGTGGGCCTGTAATCCCAGCTACTCAGGAGACTGAGGCAGGAGAATCACCTGAACCCGGGAGGTGGAGATTGCAGTGAGCTGAGATCACACCATGGTACTCCAGCCTGGATGACAAGAGTGAAACTCCCATCTCAAAAAAAAAAATGTGAAGAGCATATCTGACAAAGGACTTGTTCCAGAATGTATAAAGAACTCTCAAACTCAGTAATAAAAAAAACTCAAATGACCCAATTTAAAATGGACAAAATATTTGAATGGATACTTTATTGGAAGATATAAGATATGCAGATGGCAAAAAAACACATGAAAATATGCTTAATATCAGTAGTCATCAGTGAAGCTGCATACTTTTAAGAGTGACTAAAAAATGACAATACTAAGTCATGGTGAAGACAAGGGACTGGATGTCTTATATGCACTGTTGGCAGGAATGTAAAATGGTACTGCCACATTGGAAAACAGTTGGCAGTTTCTTATAAAGTTAAACATACACTTAATATACGACTCAGTAATCCCAACCCAAGAAAATGAAAACTTATGGTCACTCAAACATCTGTTCATGAATATTTATAGCAGTTTTATTCTTAATCACTAAAACTTAGAAGCAGGGCCAGATGTGGTGGCTCACGCCTGTAATCCCAGCACTTTGGTAGGCCGAGGCAGGCAGATCACTTGAGGTTAGGAGTTCTAGATAGCCTGGCCAGCATGGTGAAACTCTGTCTCTACTAAAAATACAAAAATTAGCTGGGAATGTTGGCGCTCACCTGTAGTCCTGGCTACTCGGGAGGCTGAGGCAGGAGAATTTCTAGAACCCAGGAGGTGGAGGTTACAGTGAGCCAAGATTGTGTCACTGCACTCCAACCTGGGTGACCGAGTGAGACCCTATCTGAAAAAACAAAACCATAAGCAACTCAGCTGTCCCTCACCTGGGGAATCGATAAACTGTGGTACATCTGTCCAGTGGAATATTCAATAATAAAAAGAAATGAATTATTGATACAGATGATAATGTGAATAAATCTGAAATGTATTACTCTAAGATAAAAATGTCAGATTTAAAAGGTACATACTAATCTTTCTATGATACTGGGGAAAGGTAAAACTATATAGGAATGCAGTGATTGCCAGGGGTAAAGTGGGGCGGGGGGTGGTTTGACTATACAGGGGCGATCAACTGTCTTGTATCCTGATTGTGTTGATGCTTAAACAACTCCATGCATTTGTCAAAACTCATAGAACTATATACCCAAAAGAGTGACTTTTACTATCTGTTAAAAAAACAAATTTAAGAAGGATTAGCAAACAAAAACAATACAGAAAAAAAATACATTCTCATTGTTCAATATTTGGAAAATACAGAAAAGTACAAGAAAGTCTGTAATCCCATCTTCTAATAATAAACGCTGTTATCTTTGAGCTATTGCCTTCTAGTTTTCTGTTCCTTTGACATTTTTACATAGTTAAAATGATGTGATCTAGCTTTATTTGTATCATACATCTTAACAGATAGAATTATATAGATTATATTCTGCTTTTGAAAACTATACTGCACATTCAATTATATTGTAAATTCTATTAAGACATCTCCATAGATAATATTTGAAGGGCTTTATAATTTTTTGCTACATGATTGTACCATAATTTATGTTGTTCATGTAGGTTATTCCCAGTTTCTCAATGTCGTTTAAGATGCAAGGAGCATCTTTATTCAGAAACGTTTGCACACATTTCAGATTGTTTTTTTTGCAAGTAGAGTTCTAGAAAATATTATTGGGTTAGAGTGTATCAGTGTTAAGTTTTTAAATATGTGTTGGTGAGATTGCCTTCTGGGAAACTTAGTCCCATCAGCAGAATGTGAGGGTGCTTGTTTTCATTTGATCTCTTCATCAGCATTTGTGATTCTGTATGCCATGTGAGGTAATGGCAGCACTTGCAGAGCTGTGATAAAACAATGCATGTTAAGGGAATGATGCAGTACCAGTAATGTTAGCCCTCTGTGCTAATGCATATTTTTGTTGTTTATTTGAATTTTTGCTTGTATGATAGATAAATGCGTTATCATATTCATTTTAATTGATTTTAAAAAATTACAAGTGGGCTGGGCACGGTGGCTCACGCCTGTAATCCCAGCACTTCGGGAGGCCGGGGCGGGCGGATCACGAGGTCAAGAGATCGAGACCATCCTGGCCAACATGGTGAAACCCTGTCTCTACTAAAAATACAGAAAAAATTAGCCAGGCGTGGTGGTGCGCGCCTATAGTCCCAGCTACTCGGGAGGCTGAGGCAGGAGCATTACTTGAACCGAGGAGGCGGAGGTTGCAGTGAGCTGAGGTCACGCCACTGCACTCCAGCCTGGCGCCTGGTGATGGAGTGAGACTCTGTCTCAAAAAAAAAAAAATTTACAAGTGAATGCTAATGATTTTAATATTTTTATTAGCTGTTTTACTTTTTGCTTTGTGGCTTGTTGATATTTGGCTTGGGACCAATGTATTTGTGCATACATTAACAAAATTTTTTTTTTTTGAGATGGAGTCTTGCTTTGTCGCCAGGCTGGAGTGCAGTGGCACAATCTCGGCTCACTGCAACCTCCGCCTCCCAGGTTCAAGCAGTTCCCCTGCCCCAGCCTCACAAGTAGCTGGGACTACAGGCGCGTGCCACCACGCCTGGCTAATTTTTTATATTTTAGTAAAGATGGGGTTTTACCATGTTGTCCAGGCTGGTCTCGATCTCCTGACCTCAGGCAATCCGCCCACCTCGGCCTCTCAAAGTGCTGAGATTACAGATTAAATGTTAAAGCTATTAAACCTTTGTTAAGTTTATAGAAGGTATTTTTTCATTTTCCAGTTTGCTGTTTATAATTTTGTTTGAAATGTCTTTTAACATACAAAGGTTTAAAATTTTATGTAGTCAAATCTATAGATTTTTTTTGTGATTATTTTGTGTAGTCACATCTATAGATGTTTTATTTTGTAACCATCTGCTTAGCTGAGTCTCAAACCACTTTTCAAACTTTTTTTCTTCTTTCTCTTTTCATCTTATCCTTGTCGGTTTTAAGATATAACTTTGAGACAAACTGCATATGTGTTACCTCTCATCTTAAAAGACAGTGGCGGAACATATTGTGAACCTCCACTCTCTTTGCTTTCCCATACTATATTCCCATGCCTTAGGAACATGTGTTTACTTAAGTGCTTATTAAGCACAGACCATGCTGTCTTATCTGGTCATATATTTCCTTAGAAGCTTCAGGAGTCAGATCCTGATAGGGACCAGGCGCCTCTGGAGTTCTGTCTTCAACAGAAGATTCCTTCGAGGATGGAACCCACACCAGGCTGAAGACTGACTGATTTACAACCTGCAGGATCCACGAAGGCACCAGCACCATTACCAAATGGGACAATAATTCAAGAGGGTCACTAGAGCTAGTCACGCCACCCGGCACCTTGCAGCCCCACTTGCCTCTTCTGCTTTCCAAGCTCTTTGTTGAAAAACCCCTGTGTTCCCTCCACGAATTGAAAAGCGGAATTGCTTTCTGCTCCTCCCCTGCTAGCCCGGATTATACAATCTCAATCTCTCTCTCTCATCATAACTTGTTATTATTTTTGACTTCTTTCCACAAGTGGTGAGCGGCCAGACCCCTTTGCTGGTTACAATTTCTTCTATTGCTTTTACTTTATTTTATTTTGAGAAGGAGTCTCACCGTCACCCAGGCTGGAGTGCAGTGGTGCTATCTCAGCTCACTGCAACATCCGCTTCCAGGGTTCAAGTGATTCTCCTGCCTCAGCCTCCTGAGTTGCTGGGATTACAGGCACACGCCACCACGCCCGGCGAGTTTTTATATTTTTAGTAGAGATGGGGTTTCATCATGTTGGCCAGGGTGGTCTCGAACTCTGACTTCAGGTGATCCACTCGCCTCAGCCTCCCAAAGTGCTGGGATTACAGGGGTGTGCCACCGCGCCTGGCCTCTTCTGTTGCTTTTATATCCTTCCTCAAGGAAAGAATAAGTAAATAATTATCAGGTGTTATTTATTTATTTAAGTATCTTTTAGTGTTTTTCTTCCACACAGCTTTTAAATTTCTGATATTTTTGTCTGTGATGTGAGGTGAGACTCAGTGTTCTCAGTAGCATTTATTAAGCATTTCTTCACTGATGGGCAGTGCCTCATTATTTACATATTGTTATTTTTGAATTTATAATCTGTTTCTGTGTCTGGTTTCATTCTTTTTATTTTATTACTGATAACATAATAACTTTAAAATATCTTTCAGGAGAAATTCGCTTTTTCTAGCAATTGTTTTTTAAGAAACTTTTTTTTTTTTTTTGAGACATGGTCTCCTTATGTTGCCCAGGCGTGCCTCAAACTCCTGGGCTAAAGTGATCTTCTGCCTCAGCCTCTCAGTGTGCTGGGATTACAGGTGCGAGCCACTGTGCCTGGCCAAAAAACCATTTTCTTAACCCTTCTAGCCATATATATACATTGTGTGTGTGTGTGTATGTATGTGTGTGTGTATATATATATATATATATTTTTTTTTTTTTTTTTTTTTTTTTTTTTTTCAGATGGAGTCTAGCTCTGTCACCAGGCTGGAGTGCAGTGTCACGATCTTGACTCACTGCAAACTCCGCCTCCTGGGTTCAAGCTATTCTCCTGCCTCAGCCTCCCAATTAGCTGGAATTACAGACACATGCCGCCATGCCCAGCTAATTTTGTATTTTTAGTAGAGACGGGGTTTCACCATGTTGGCCAGGATAGTCTTGATCTCCTGAACTCAGGCGATCCGCCTGCCTC
This sequence comes from Plecturocebus donacophilus, assembly GCA_004027715.1. Lineage (NCBI taxonomy): Eukaryota > Metazoa > Chordata > Mammalia > Primates > Pitheciidae > Plecturocebus > Plecturocebus donacophilus. Next base: position 29,349 of record PVKP010001409.1, on the reverse strand, counting down.
AGCCTCCCAAAGTGCTGGGATTACAGGTGTGAGCCACCATCGCCGGCCTTTTGTATTCTTTCAATTAAACTTGATAATCATTTCATCAGTCCCCCTCATCCCCACAAGCTTACTGTAATTTTAACAACAAAGAACTAGCTCTAATTACTCAACAGAGTCATCTCTAATCTTAAAGTGCTTTCTAGTACAACTGCTTTGAGAAAACATTTGAGACTTTCTTATAAGTTAAATACGTATCTACCCTTCGGCTCATCAATACCACTTCTAGATATTTGTCTGAGAGATACATAAACATGTCTACACACAGGCCTTTACATGAAGGCTCATAGTAACTTCATTTATAACAGCCCAAATTGAGAAAAAACCTGAATGTCCATGAGCAGGAGAATGAACAGGTGGTAGCTGTTCATACGATGACATGTAACTCAACAATGAAAATGAATAGCTGGGCGCTGTGGCTCACGCCTGTAATCCCAGCACGTTGGGTGACCAAGGCAAGCAGATCACTTGAGGTCAGGAGTTCGAGACCAGCCTGGCCAATGTGGCAAAACCCCATCTCTATTAAAAATACAAAAATTAGCCGGGTGTGGTGGCGTGCACCTGTAATCCCAGGTACTCAGGAGGCTGAGGCACAAGAATCACTTGGACCCAGGAGGCAGAGGTTGCAGTGAGTGGAGCTTGTGCCACTGCACTCCAGCCTGGGCAACAGAGCAGGACTCCATCTCAAAAAAATAAACACATAAAAGAAAATGAATGAACTACTGATACCATTGTGGATGAATCTCAAATGCATGATCCTCATAGAAACAAGCTAGACTCGAAAGAATCAATACTGTGTGATCAAACCATAGGAAGTTTTTTAACAGGCAGTATTAGTCTATGTCGACAAAAGTCACAGTGGTGGTTGCCTGGGAAGGGACTTGAAGGTATCTTACAGGGTTATGGAGATGGTCTACATCTTGAAAGAGGTGTGGGTTACATGGATGTATTGTTTTGTCAAAGCTCATTGAAATGTATAGTTTAATATTTGTATATTTTTATCCCCCCCCAGTAAAGTTGAAAACCTTTTAAATTAAAAAAAAAAAAAGTCTTTTCGGTTTCTCCTTGGCCAATTGCGAGGCTTACTCTGAAATTTTAGCTTGAATGATACAAACATAGATGAGAAGTTTGTATAAAAACCTTACTTGCTTATTGGCTATTTCACATTGTGTTGTTTCTTTAAATACGGAAGCCCATCATTAATAAATACCATTAAGCATGAAGAACCAAAATAAAATGCATTAGGAAAAAGCAGCCTCTCTCTGCATAGATCATCCTCTCTGCGTGGCACAATTTGAAAAGTGAACTCACTTTTCCCCAAGTGATAGTAAGTAGGATCTTGATCACATCATGACAAGCAAAGAATTTCCTTGGTTTGAGAATCAGATAGTACTTGCAGTTGATTTTCAGGAGTAGTTCAGGAGACACTCTACATCCCGTCTCAGGATCTGAGCCTTTACTGTTTGCTGTGTCAGCCTGAGTCGCCTGCTCAGATAGTGAATCCTACTGGCTGCAGCGTTAAGCCCCTGGATTTTATTACTGGCAGCCTAGAGAGGTTAGAAGAGAAGGAGGGTGGAATTGTGGCCTGGGCTAAGATATTTTTCTTTTTTTTTAAAGATCATCCTTTAACAAGTTTATCCCTATCATTTTATTTTAAATATCCAGTGGCCTGATTTGTGCCTCATGATGTGATGATGTAATACTTCTAAAAAACAAATTCTGATTCTCATTGAGGCTAGGATGTCCCTCTCTGTCATCCCCCAGTTTTCCTTTTGTTTCTAAATGAGTGCCTCTGATAATCTGCTGGGCCTGTAATCCTGTGAGCACTCGCCAATCAAAAGGATCAGCTCTTGGCCAGGAAATGACCCTGAGTGAACTTCAGGGAGATTAACAGGGAGAAAGGATTGAACGTTTATGTGTGGGTGCAGTGCCTAGAGAGGGATGGAGAGCGAGCGAGGTGGTGCCGTTTCCTGGAATCCAGTGGTGGTCTGGTGCACGAAGTGTGAGCAGCAAGACCCTAGATTCTCACCTTACAGCTTGGTGCGGATCACAGAGGCAGAGATGAGGGCCTATCATCACTTAGTGGGAAGTTGCATCAGGCTAGAATATATGGCAAAAAAAGGTAGTGTGGAAGCAGTGATGCGTGTGTTTTATGTATGTGTTTTATTTCTCCTCATTCTTAGCATAATAGTTTAAAACTAAGAAATTTTACATTAAAAAAATCTTACTTTGTAGTAGTGTCTTAAATTTTTTGTGAAGAATTTTTTAAATGACTTTTAAAAATGCATTAATTAGCTATTACAATATTGTACACGGTCATTTATTGATAGGTTAATAGATTCATAACAAAAAGGTAGTATTTTCTGAAAAAATTAGGTTGTAATATGGAATGTGTAAGTATGAGCTTGTTTTGAAAGCCTGCCTGTGTCTGTTCATACTTATATGTGCACTGAATATTGTATACCAACGAGATAACGGGTTAATTTTGAGTAAAGATTCCTTTGTTTGATTGTATTTTCTATTTTTTTTTTTTAAATAACCAACATACCTTGCTTTTGTCCAAGTGGTAGTAAGTAGGATCTTGGTCACACCATGACAGGCAAAGAATGTCCTTCATTTGCGAATCAGATTGTCATCACGCCTGATCTTCAGGAGCAGTTCAGGAGATGGTCTGCATCCCGTCTCAGGATCTGAACCTTTATCATTTCAATATTTCTGTATTTCTTCTATGAAAATAAGAATCCAGTTATGAAATTCATATTCCTGAAGAGAAATACTAAGTCTGAAAGGCTTCATGTTAGATGCATGAACTGATAACAAACTGATGGTCTCAGAATAGAAAAAGAAAAGCCCTTTCCTCCGGCGGGCTGGTAAGAAGCAACTTCATTTGTAAGTGTGCTTTCCATGTGCTTGGAAGCCAGCGGGACAAACGTTCTCAAAGCTCAAGCAGTCACTTGCTTCTAAGACTGCTTCTTTTAGAAATGCACTTACTGGTATGCTCCCACCTTTTTTTTTTTTTTTTTTTTTTGCCTTGAAAATGTTTTAAAACGTTTATTCCCCTTGGATCACAGGCTAGAATAGGTGATTAAAGCAAATGTCTTAGACTCTCTTATTACTCTTTATACTTGGAAGCTGTTTCTTCAAGAGTGGGGAGTTACTAAGTGAAGTGGGCTTTAAAAATAATCATTGTTGCAGTATACTTTCTGATTGAGACATGAGTCATAGTTATAGTATATACCATATACCTAAATAGTATAACATGTGTAAATTATATTCTCAAAGGCAAGAGCTATTACATGTTTTCTACTTAGAGAAGAACAACTTATGAAATAGATTTTGCTTTCCACATCTAAACGTGTTCACCAGTGCATGCACACAGATCCTTACAAGGCTTGAATTGAAGTGTATATGAGTGCCCTAATTTTATTAAAGTTAAATTATTGGCCAGGTGCAGTGGCTAACGCCTGTAATCCCAGCACTTGGGGAGGCCGAGGCGGGCGGATCACGAGGTCAGGAGATTGAGACCATCCTGGTCAACATGGTGAAACCCTGTCTCTACTAAAAATACAAAAATTAGCTGGATGTGGTGGCATGCACCTGTAGTCCCAGCTGCTCGGGAGGCTGAGGCAGGAGAAGTGCTTGAACCTGGGAGGCGGAGGTTGCGGTGAGCCGAGATCGCGCCATTTCACTCCAGCCTGAGCAACAAGAGCGAAACTTTGCCTCAAAAAAAAAAAATTATTAGAAGAGCTTTACAACTCTGTTAATAGTGAGAAGAGGAATTAATTTGAAAGAAGAATTTCCAAATCCTAAGCTCACAGCATTATATATGCTATTGTTGCCTTCTTTTTTTCCCTACTAAAGAAGATTATGAAATGTTCACCTATATGCTTTAGCTGTCAGTCATTTTATTCTGTGACTCAAGACATCAATGAAAGGTTGAGTATGTTATTGTAAGTTTTGTGAGTATCTAAAAGACCTTTCTGACATTACTGCAGTGTTACATTCATGAGATGCTGTCAGTTGACTTTTTGGACTAAAGTAACACTGATTCCTTGTGATTAGGGGAATGAAACTCCAGATGACACGCTGATTGGAATATGTGTTCGTCAAGACAAATATTTTATGTAATTGTTAGGGGGTCAGGGAGACTTGGCAGTTGGAGGTTTGCTTTTCCACTGGCTGTACCCCCTCCCTTTTTTCTCTTTTGAAAGAAAAAGTATATGCATAATATTATAAAATGAATGCCTCTAAGTTAGAGCAGCTCCAGCTGCTATAACAAACACCCAAATTTCAATGAATTAATAGATTCCAATATACTGTCCTTGGTCAGAGAGCTGTTTTCCCTCAGTGTTTTAGGGACCCTGGGTGCCTCTGTCTTGTGGGTCTGCCATTTGCTATACTTGGAGTTGTCACCTTGCAGGCTGGAAGAGAGAAGAGAGAGTGGCGAAAGCAAACTTGTCTTTTTTTACGGGGTCTTGCTCTGTCACCAGGCTGGAGTGTAATGGCTCAATCTCAGCTCACTGCAACCTCCACCTCCCGGGTTCAAGCGATTCTCCTGCCTCAGCCTCCTGAGTAGCTGGGACTACAGGCATGCACCAGCATGCCCAGCTAATTTTTTGTATTTGTAGTAGAGATGGGGTTTCGCCATGTTGCCAGGATGGTGTTGATTTTCTGACCTCATGATCCGCCCTGCAGGGCCTCCCAAAGTGCTGGGATTATAGGTGTGAGCCACTGCACCCGGCCAGCAAACTTGTTTTTTAAATACCCCAGCTTAGAAGTAAGGCATCATTTTTGCTTACCTCCTATTGGCATTCACAGTCACTTGACCATAACTGAAGGTAAGGGGGTGAGTGGGAGATTGAGTCCCTGGCTAGGCAACTGCCTTTCAGTGGTAAAGCTAATGCATGAAAGAGGAACTGTGGCATTTTGATGGGCAGCTGGCCATCTCTGCTTCAGTTGCTCATTGCAGTTCAACTTAAGCAGTACCTCTACATACATACACATAAATGTAAACAACATTCTGTTCTGTATCTCACTTTCTTTTTTAAACACTTAGTATATTTTAAACTTCCTTTCCTTTCAGTAACATAGATACATCTGATTTTATTTGATGCCTCCATAGTATTCTATTATGTGCCTTTATCATCATTTATTTAACCAATCCTCTATTAATGGTCATTTGCAACAAAAACACAAACTATAATAAACTTCTTTGAACTCCTTTATTTTGTACTTCTGTTAATATTACCTTAGGTTAAATCCCTAGACATGGAAGATCTTGGCCAAAATGCTGCATATTTAATATTTTGACAGATATTTTCAAATTAATCAACAGAAAGATTGTAGCTATTTATACTTTCACCCATAGAAAATCTGCCTGCACTCTTACCAACCCAATCTTATTCATTGTTAAGATAATCACTAATCCATCAGTCAGGAAAGATCTCATTTTGTTTTAATTTACATTTCTTTCTCCTTTTTTCTTTTTTTTTGAGATGGAGTCTTGCTCTGTCGCTCTGGCTGGAGTGCAGTGGCAAGGTCTCGGCTCATTGCAACCTCCACCTCCTAGGTTCAAGTGCTTCTCCTGCCTTAGCCTCCCGAATAGCTGGGACTGCAGGTGGGCATCACCATGCCCAGCTAATTTTTGTATTTTCAGTAGAGATGAGGTTTCACCATATTGGCCAGACTGGCCTCGAACTCCTGACCTCATGATTTGCCTGCCTCGGCCTCCCAAAGTGCTGGGATTACAGGTGTGAGCCACCGTGCCTGGCCTAATTTACATTTCTTTATCCATGGTTTGAATGTATGTGTCCCTCCAAAATTCATGTTGAAACCTAACCCCCAAGGTGATGATATTAGAAGGCGGGGCCTCTGGGAGGTGGTTAGGTCATGGGGAATCCACCTTTGCGATTGTAGTTAGTGCCCTTATAAAAGGAGTTTCAGATAGCTGCCTCCCTCTTCCATCCCTCTTGCCACGTGAGGACTCAGCATTCATCCCTTTTGCCCTCCCACCACGTGAGGATGCAGCAAGAACACACTACCTTGGAAGCAGGGAGGAAGTCCTCGCCAGACACTGAATGTGCTGGGGCCTTGGCCTTAGACTTCCCAGTCTCCAGAACTGTGAGAAATAAAATTTTGCATTTATAAATTACCCAGTTGGAGGTATTTTGTTATAGCAGCAAGAACAGACTAAGACACGAGATTAAACAAGTTTCAATATAAATTTATTGGCTATATTTCTTCTATGAATTGTCCGTTTTCAGTCTATGCCTATTATATTAGTTTCCTGTGTCTGCTGTAACAGATGACCACAAAACTCGATGGCTTACAAGAAAAAATTAATTTTTCTCACAGTCTTACAGGCCACAAGTCCACAATCAAGGTGCTGGCGGGGCCCCTCTCTGCAGGTTCTAGGGATGATTCCGTTTCTTGAGTCTTTTGGCTTCTGGGCTTCCTGTCTCCAACTTCACATGGTTTCCTCTGTGTTTCTGTCTTCCTCTGCTTCTCTGTCTAATCTCCCTTCTCATCTCATCATACTATCCCATATTATTGTACATATACTGAATATACAATAATTATTATTTTGTCCGTACACTGTTTCCAGCCAATAGGAGTCACTGTTGATGGGCCAGTGACGTGTGAATGAAACATACATACATACATAGTCCGTAAGTCATTACTTATTCCATAAAATATATTTTTCTTGCCTGCGTGTCAGCAAAATCAGTGTTGCTATAACTGAGATTTTCACTTTGTTGAGAGCAGTGATATAAAGTAAATGTGATCTAAGTAAAATGTAACTGAGTTTAACAGGTTCAAACTTTGAGTATATTTGCATGATGAATTACAAAAAGAAAAGAGCATTGATGCTTGGTTCTACTGGACTGGATATGTCATTACTAAATAATCTACAGTATCATGCTATGTGAGAGGAAGGATTTTTCAAGTTAATTCATTTGTTTTTTCTCTTATCTAAGCACTTCCGCAGTTCAAATCCTCCCTGCACTCTGAAGCAGTGTGTGTCCCTGATGTCAGCAGCGGTGCAACCCACAAACCACCATAGCATTTGGATGCGGTCGTATTTTCTTTTGAAGACATAGACCAAGAACTGTGGAGTATTGCCATGGGCCTGAGCAGCGTTAAGAGATTAGATTTTCAGGGCTATGTGTACCTGCCAGCACTGAACACTGGACCACGAGAGCCTGAGGCAGCTAAATGTTCTTTAATACATATGTTCATGAGGGGAGGGTGTGACATACTGAGCCCTCCAAAGTGAGGGCCTGGGCAGGCAGGGGTCAGAGGAACTCTCTAGAGGTGGCAGGAGGGGAATATTCCATTTCTTTCTTTCTTTTTTTTTTTTTTTTTTTTTTTTTTGGAGGAGGAGTCTTGCTCTGTTGCCCAGGCTGGAGTGCAGTGGCACAATCTCAGCTCACTGCAACCTCCGCCTCCCGGGTTCAAGTGATTCTCCTGCCTCAGCCTCCCGAGTAGCTGGGATTACAGGCACCCGCCACCACACCCAGCTACTTTTTATATTTTTAGTAGAGACGGGGTTTCACCATGTTGGCCAGGGTGGTCTCAAACTCATGACCTCAGGTGATCCTCCTGCCTAGGCCTGCCAAAGCGGTGGGATTACAGGCGTGAGCCACCACACCCTGCTGAATATTCCATTTCTTGATCTGTTTGATGGTTACATCAGTATATATATTTGTCAAAATTCCTCAAACTGTACACTTAAGGCGTTGTGCATTGTATTGCATGTAAATTATACTTCAATAAAGTACTGATAGCATAAAAAACAAAGAGTACCAGTGCATACTTTTCTGTACGCAAACTAAAGGGGGTAACCACATACGATTCCATCACTTTAACACAACTGTTTCATATATTCTTTCCTCATATGCCCACACACATGTACACAGACATATCACACACTTGCTTTCTTCTTTCCTTTTTAAAATCTGGCTATAATCTCACCATTTGTAGGATTTTTGTGTCAACATTATATCTTAAATCTTTTTTGATGGATGTGGTCTTTATACTTGTATGATGATTGCTTTCATTTTTTCACCCTGGTAAAAATATTACAGTCTACACTGTTACATATAAAGTTTTTATTATGTTCTCGTGATACATTTTCAGATATAGAATGAGTAAAAGATTATGGAGACTGAGATTTTTAGACTTAAGTAATTTGAAAGTAAAGAGAAAAAAGATTATGGAGACTTTAATGACCGGAATCGTTAAGACGTGGGCTTTGGAGGTCAGAATGAGCTGGGTTCAAGTTCTGGCTTTGCATGCTCTTGGACAAGCTACTTCAGATCTAGTTCAATATCACCCTTAGAGTTGTTTTGAGGATTGGATGAGGTCACATATATGAAGTCTGTGGTATGGAATTGACCTGTAAGTGCTCAGTAATCACCAGGTAAAAGATTGTGGAACTGCTTTCTCAGAGGATGCCGCCTGCTTTACTCCCTGAGGTTATGCAGAAGGGCTAGTTTTCCAATATAACCCCAGCATTACGTTTTAGAATCTCAATCATTTTGTGGATGAAAGGAGATACTCTATTGCTGTTTAAGTTTCATTAGTTGACGACTAGGAAGTTGGGCATTTTCTAGTGTTCTTGATTTTAAAAATCTTTAAAATTCCTTTTAAACAATTATTCTGTCTTCTTTCAAAAGACTTTAATTCATTATTTGTTTATGGACAAGACAGAAGTCATTGTTTATTTTATTTTGAGACAGAGCCTCACTCTTGCCCAGGCTGCAGTGCAGTGGTGCGATCTCGGCTCACTGCAACCTCTGCCTCCCGGGTTCAAGCGATTCTCCTGCCTCAGCCTCCCGAGTAGCTAGGATTAGAGGTACCCGCCACCGCGCCCAGCTAATTTTGGTATTTTTAGTAGAGATGCGGTTTCAACATCTTGGCCAGGCTGGTCTTGAACTCCTGACCTCGTGATCTACCTGCCTTGGCTTCCCAAAGTGCTGGGATTACAGGTGTGAGCCACCATGACCGGCCGACAAAAGTCATTATTATGGGGCAGGTTAAACATTGCTATAGCACAGGACTCAGTAAAGGAAGGAAATATGTTTGTGTTATTTCTGACCTGGCCCGTAACACAGAGCAGTGAAATGCATTATGCCCCATGGGCGGGCTTATTGTACCAGCAGTGGTGCGAGCTAGCTCAGTATCACCCTTAGAGTTGTTCTGAGGATTAAATGAGGTCACATATATAAAATACGTGTTACAGAATTGATCATACCGCATACTGACTTGTACCAGCCCAGCACCTGGTGCCTCTGAGCCTCTGGTCCAGAGTTTCCTCAGTGGTCTAGTCTAGTTGTAGAGGTGGGAGGGTGGGGCGGGCTGGAGGAGGTTCATTTGCGTGTTAGGGCACTTTCCTTTCCTTTCATGGTGTAACTAATGCAACCAGTTAATCTGTGACATGCAAAGCTAGTGTCCAGCTCACAGCTGGTATCCTGTTCATGTTACTCACGGTTAGAGTCCTGTTACACAGCGCCTGAGCACGGAGATCCTGGGTCGTGGCTTGTTAGACGTTGTTGCAAACTCAGTTGGTGTGATCTAGTTTGCTCGACTGGCAGACCCTTCTGTTCTTTCTTTCCCCTTGTTCTCTGGGCAAAGTAGTGATGTCATAGGGTCTGCCAAACTCAGACCGCTGTCCTTCTCTGCTCCAGACCGTCCCTTTCCTCTCTTAACCTAGTTCTTTATTTACTAGTTCTTTTCTTTCCCCCTCAGATCAATCTTTAAAATCACAGTGTGACAAATCTCAGAACAGCAAGAGTGGGAGACTAAGCGTTTCGCTGCCCTTTACCCCTTAGCAGTTGCTGCAGTCGGACAGCGTTGAGACATCATCAGCCCTGTTTCCCGCCTCTGTGCTAAGGAGGTGGGCTCCCATCGTTAGCCCAGGTCCTGCTCTCTCGGACTGGGAAGTGGGCAGCACAGGGATATTGCTTGCTGCCCGCCGTGGAATTCCCACGGGACGTGCCAGACTCTCATTTCCTCGCCCAATAGGCTGTAGACTGTGTGTGGCCTTTGATACCGTCTGTGTTTCTGGAATTGTGGGCCCAGGGTAAAATAGAGTCACACTTCTGTGTACGTATCAAGGATAGAAAAGAGACAAGTTTTTCCCTAGCTTTGTTTTCTAACTTTGCCTGGGATAGAAATTATGTTGAAGTTGAATTATCACTTTGCTTTGCCTTATGTGGGTGACAGAGACAAGTTTCCCCCAATCTATGCGTGCCAGAAATGGCAAAGAACAAGCAGGAAGTCTCCACAGACCTCTGTGTGAGGAGGGGAGGTGTGTTACAGGTGCCAGTGCCTTGGTGGGTCACGGTTCTGCTCACCTGTTCCTGGGAGAAGGGAAAACCCTTTTACTGCTAAGAACACTGAGACCTCAGAGTGTACTTGCCTGATCGCCCATCTAGAAGGTGGCACAAAGGGCCTTTGCATGCAAGCCTGTCTGAATCTGAAGCAGGCCCTTTCCCATTGCCGCGGAGCAGTTCCTTTAGGACCAGAGACCTCCTGCGCTTCCTCCCCTACCTGACCTCTACGGGAGTGGGAGACACGGCCTGCCAGCCACAGGGTGGTCTTTGTGTCTCTTTTGGTAAAGGGTGGAAGTGTGCCTTGCTGGGGGCAGAACTGAGCATGCCCTACTCCAACAGGCCCACAGGTGTCAGGCAACTGAAGGCTGGGTGTATCTGCAGTCATCTCCACGCCGAGTCAGAGGATGGGTCCGAGGAAGCCTCGTGATCTGTTGCAGCTGGCCAGGCTGGGTCATGTGGCTCCTTTGCTAGGAAGACTTCAAGGGTAACCACGTCACTTCCTGGCTGGAGGCCAGGCACTCTCAGCAAAACCTGCGCTAAAAGCAAGCCAGCTCATTGCTATTCTTAGAAAAACAAATCTTGAATCTTAGTCCTGTTCATTTGATAGCCCCAGGAAGCTAGTAAGAAAGGTCTCTGTCGGGGGGTGGGGGAGTTGGGCAGACCTCAGATTCCCATGACACTAGTCAGCCTTTCAGGGCGGCAGGAGCCATTGCACCTCCGGGCCAAGGCTCTGGGAACTATCACGTGTGGCTGAGGTTTGCTCTCCAAGAGTCAGGGGATCCGGGCTCTGCAGTTCATTTGTTGTGTAACCACAGGCAAGTTCAGGATCTCTCTGGATTGCCATGTTGTCATTTGAGGAGGGTTGACTTAGCTAATTTCTATTCCCCTTTCAGATCTCACATCTTTAAGATGTTTAATTTAAAGCACACCTCAAATATTGACGTATAAGAACAGTAAATTACACCTTATGATTTTTGTTTTTATCTGGGTTCATCATCTCTTAAATATGCTCGCTTGGCCGGGGGTGGTGGCTTGCGCCTCTAAGTCTAGTAGTTTGGGAGCCCAAGGCAGGAGGATTGCTTGAGCACAGGAATTCAAGGCTGCAGGGAGCTGTGATTGTGCCACTGCACTCTAGTCTGGGTGACAGAGCAAGATCCTGTAGCTTAAAGAAAATTTTTTTTAAATGCTCAGGTGTGAAAAAATAATAGCTCTATTTCTGCATATGCCACTTTCTAGACTGCTGGGAGATTGTACTCTGGAAAACTCTTTAATTACATCATTCTGTTTCTGCTGAAATTCTCTATGTTCTTGTCTGCTTGTATTTTACATTTTCTTACAGAAAATTTGACGTGTAGCAAAAGAATTACATAAGAAACCCCTGTGGACCCATCAGCCAGCTTCAACAATTATCCACATTTTGTCAATCATGTTTCATCCACCCCCAACTTCCACCCACGCATACTTTTAGTGGAGGGGAGTGCTGGAGTGTTTTTAAGCAGATCTCAGACTTCATATCATTTCACTGTTAAATGCTTCAATTTGTGTTTCTAACAGAGGAGGCCCCCTTTTCTACAAAATATGACTACCATGCCACTGTCGCACCCACTGAATTAACAGTGATGCAGGAGTTCTTCGAACTTTCAGTAAGTTCAGGGTGGAAGCAGTATTGGGACGAAGAAGCTCTGGTCTGGATTTCTCCCTTTTACCCAAAACAGTGGGGGAATTCATTGAAGGTGGTCTTCAGGCTTCAGCTGGCGCTCGGTCCACCCCTTACAGGACTTTCAGAAAGCAAATCTGGGAAAGACCTGTCTGTTCAGAGCAAGGGATATAACTAGCATTTTCTGAGCACCTCTGTGTACATCTCCATATACGTGATCTCCTTAAGGCTCTCGGAGGGCCTTCCCAAATACTACCTTCTGACTGGTCAACACTGGAGTATCGTAATGTTACCATGACCCCACACTGAGTCAGTAGGAAATTCCCACCCAGCGTCACAGCACAGGTTGTTTGGTTCATGCCTCAGTCTAACCAGACGTTTAACTCCTGTAGAAACAGTAACCAGAGCATTCATTTTTTGTTGTTTTTTGTTTGTTTGTTTTTTTGAGACAGGGTCTCCATCTGTTGCCCAGGCTGGAGTACAGTGGCACAATCATAGCTCACTGCAGCCTCAAACTCCTAGGCTCAAGAGATCCTCCTGCGTCAGCCTCCCAAGTAGTTGGGACCACAGGCATATACCACCATGCCTGGCTAATTTTTAAATTTTCTGTGGAGACAAGATCTTACTCTGTTGACCAGGCTGGTCTTGAACCTCCGGTCTCAAGCAGTCCCCCGGCCTCAGCCTCCCAAAGTACTGGAATGACAGGCATGAGCCATGTTACCCAGCCTCCAGTGTATTATTTAAGATTCCCTGGGAAATAGTTAAATGAAGATAATGTCTTAGGCAGAGAGGCATGAAAATGCCTTCCTCTCTTCAGCCCAGGCTGAAGGACTGCAGTCAGTCCTCCCCTCTCTCTAATCCCCTTCCCCAGATGGATATGAGGGCGAATCACAGGGCTTATAAGTCACTTGCTAGGAGGGCCTTTGTAGATTTGTGCTTGAAAGGATTGGATTTTTGAGTTGGAAAACCTGTAACTTATTATTCAGTAAGGAGAATCTTTAAATAGCAAGATGAAAAATTGCCTCTTTATATACATTTAGCAGTGGGAAGAGACCCCTTAGAGTATTCTGGAAGGGGGAAAAGAAAGAAGGGAGATAAGGGGTGGGGAAGGAAGTGAGGGAGGGAAGAAAATAAAAATTAAAGAACCCTCGTGAATCCTAGATTGATTTTACGACCTGTTTTGAGAGGAGCTCTAGTAACTTACGTTGTTTTTGTTTAAAATGTCCTTCTGCAAACCCAAAGATATAGGCAAATACCTGCCTTGGTAATGAGATCATCCAGCAGGTTTAATATGAAGCTACTGAAGCTTAAACTTCAGGATCCCTTCCTTGTATTGGTAGGGGCTCTAGAAATGTGTTCCATGTTCAGATTCATAAGCTCCAAAGCACGCAAACCCAGATACAGCCCTGAATCTCAGAAATCAAGTTCTCAAGGGAATGATGTGCCAGAACCATCTCTTGATAAGTCCCAGATTTCCCTAGAAGCACAACTTGCCTTTGTTTCTTTTTAATTTCTTTTTGTAATTTGCACATATTTAACCCACTTTGTATTTCATTTGTGCAGATGAAATTCTGCAGCAAGAAGTCCGGCCCTTGATGGCAGTGGAGATAATAGAACAGCTTCACAGACAATTTGCCATTCTTTCAGGTAAGGGGCACATTTGTTGGCATTTCCAGATTTTGATGGAGGGTCTTGGTGGGAGAGCCCAGCCTCTTGAACCTTGAGGAATATTATACCCAAGTCTCACTCATCCTTTAGACACCACCTGGGACTAGAACAGGCTGAGACCTGTCCTGCCGGAAGAGGGTGGGATCTCATAGATATTATTTCTTTTGCTGTTGGATGCGATCTGATCTTTCCCAGAGGAGTACATTTCTTTGTGGTTGTAAATAACAGAGCTGAAAAGATTTTGAGGAAAGAAAAAGAGATCACTGCCGACATCAGCTGCCACCATGATGTTCTTCCAAGATTCAGCCTTAAGAAGGTCTTAGTTCTTTTTCTTTTTTTAATTGCACTTTAGGTTCTGGGGTACATGTGCAGCACATGCAGGATTGTTGCATAGGTACACACATGGCAGTGTGGTTTGCTGCCTCCATCCCCCGATCACCTATATCTGGCATTTCTCCCCATGTTATCCCTCCCCACCCTCCCCACCCCTGCTGTCCCTCCCCTATTTCCCCCCCAACAGACCCCAGTGTGTGATGCTCGCCTCCCTGTGCCCATGTGTTCTCATTGTTCAACACCCGCCTATGAGTGAGAACATGCGGTGTTTGATTTTTCTGTTCTTGTGTCAGTTTGCTGAGGATGATGGTTTCCAGATTCATCCATGTACCTACAAAGGACATGAACTCATCGTTTTTTATGGCCGTGTGGTATGCCATGGTGTATATGTGCCACATTTTCCCTGTCCAGTCTATCATTGATGGGCATTTGGGTTGGTTCCAGGTCTTTGCTATTGTAAACAGTGCTGCAGTGAACATACGTGTGCATGTGTCCTTATAGTAGAATGATTTATAATCCTTTGGATATATACCCAGTAATGGGATTGCTAGGTCGAATGGAGTTTCTATTTCTAGATCCTTGAGGAATCGCCACACTGTCTTCCACAATGGTTGAACTAACTTACACTCCCACCAACAGTGTAAAAGTGTTCCTATTTCTCCACATCCTCTCCAGCGTCTGTTGTCTCTAGATTTTTTAATGATCACCATTAATGGAAATCTGAAGGTCTTAGTTCTAAGGGTTCCCAAGTGTTGCTGAGACTGCTTGTTCTTTGGAAGAATTATCTTTTATTCTTAAGCTCATTTAAGGAGAGTTCCATCAAGCATTTGATTCGGAATAAAGAGAGGCCGTTATGAATAAAAGTTGAGCCATTTTTTGAGCCTAGACACAACCCCGAAAAGCTGTCATGACTGGAATACTGTTCTTTCTTATTTGCTTAGTCAAGGGTGACATGACTTCAATTACTAAAACTAGTTAAATGAAGATAATATCTTAGGCAGAGAGTTTTAGAGTCTCTAAAACTGTTTTAGACTTCTAAACTCTAAATTGTAGTTAGACCAAACTTAGAAAAATGAAGTAGTGACATGAGATGTCCTTAGTGTATGTCATGCAGGAATAAAGTGGCAGTGACTCTTTTCAACTTTTACATCTCTTCTGAAAAAAAGCAACAGAACCAGCTTAGTTACCTCACAGAGAGAATATGTAGTTGACATGAATTTTATTCTACAAGATGGGACGTAAAAAAAAGTCGCATCTCTTTCTTTTCTCCAGATCACATTTAATCTGCTCCAAGCTCCTCATCCCACTGACTTGAAGGAGATGTGAACTCAGTTATTGCTGGGATACTTCTCCCCATGCCAGCATTGCCTCCTGCATGGGCACATCCTACACAATCCAGGACGTTCTGGGGGGATTCTCTGGTCTTTCCTCCACATTAGTCAATACTCACCTAGTCACTGAAAGCTCCATACATAAGGTTAAGCACGCTCTGAATGAAGAGACCCCCCCGGAACAGGCTTTGTGTGAGCAACAAGGCTGTTTATTCACCTGGGTGCAGGTGGGCTCAGTCCAAAAGAGAGTCAGTGGAGGGCGGAGGATAGGAGTTGGTTTTATAGGTTTGGGTAGGCAGTGGAAAGTTACGGAAGTTACAGTTCAGGGTGATTTTCACAAGCTAGCGGGGTGTTGCCTGTGTGTGTGTTGGGGGGGGTGTCACAAGGTCCAAGGTCCAGTGTCACAAGGTTGGCTTATCAGTTGAGGCAGGAACAGTTGAGGCAGGAAAAATAGCAGAATGTCGCAAGGTTGGTTCATCAGGTGCTGCAGGAACTAGTCATTCTTCTCCTTTTATGGTTTCCCTGTTACTTCAGACTTTCTGGCTCCTGAAGGCCATCTGGAGGTATATGAGTGGGTCACAGGGATCACCATGGTGCAGTCAGTTCAAAGAAACTTGCATACAGGGTCCTCTTTTTTCTTCTTTTTGTCTGTATTGCCACTGCTTAGATCAGAGACTGGAACATAAAAGGTGCCCAGCACAAAAGTATCCAAGTCCTTGTGATCTGTTCTGTGAGACCAGTGGTCTCGCTGCTCCCCAGGTGGCTAGGTAGGCACCACTGACCCTGGTGGGAGGACCTAGCCAGCCTCCTGAAGGCACAGTCTCACAGCTCCCACTGTGGATCTAGGCTTGTGCAAGACAAAGGCAGAATGGGGTCTGTCCTCAGGTTCCCGGAAACTGTCGCTGTGGCCTTACCACAGAGGGCCCCAAGACCACCATGTGGCTCAAGGTCTACAATGGATGATAGGGTGGGCTGGGGTCAGGGAGATTCCTACAGCCTTAGAATAAAGCTGTAAGGCCTCAGTATATGGTTCTGGCGTATACAGTTACACAATGGCTCATCTCAGGTATCAGTCTAGTGACTGATTAATACATTTATGATACAAATGTATCTCCTTTGAGTGTTATTGAGGCATTTCTTTCTGTTTTTATGACTTAGAGGCAATATAGGAAAAATAGGAACTGGTACCAGACAACTCTAGATATGAATTTGGATTCTGCACTTACTGGCAGCATGAGCAACTTACTTCTCTAAGCCAGTTTCCTCATCTGTATAATGAGGTTATTGTAATTTTTTTTTTTTTGAGATGGAATCTCACTCTGTTGCCCAGCCTAGAGTGCAATGGCAAGATCTCACTCACTACAGCCTCCACCTCCCAGGTTCAAGTGATTCTCCTGCCTCAGCCTCCTGAGTAGCTGGGATTACAGGCGCCTGCCATCATGCCCAGCTAATTTTTGTGTTTTTGTAGAGACAAGTTTCACCATGTTGGCCAGGCTGGTCTCGATCTCCTGACCTCAGGTGATCCACCCGCCTTGACCTCCCAAAGTGCTGGGTTTACAGACATGAACCACTGCTCCCGGCCAGTAACTTTGAGGATTAAATGACATAATATATGAAAAATGGTTAGTGTTGCAACTGCTAAATAAGTGTTTCTCTTTTTTTCTGATGTCTTTTTATAGTTCTGTAAAAATGTTTATTTTGGGGTTTTATTACAAAAAATAGTTTTCAGTAAGATACAGTTTTTGTAAGAAACCAAAGTCATGCTCACAATAAGTATGGTATACGATGCCACCATTGAGTCAGGAATAGAGAGAATTGTCACTCCTTAATGTAGAACAGAGCACTGTGGAAACACACTGGACCGAGAAGACACTTCTGCTTTTGGGAGGTGCTGTGACCATAATAAAGATAAGCCTTCGTTTCTGAGTTTCTTTTGTCAGTTAAGTTTGTCTTCTTCTTTTTTTTTTCTGAGACAGAGTGTTGCCCTGTTGCCCAGGCTGGGGTGCAGTGGCACAGTCTCAGCTCACTGCAGCCTTGACTTACCAGGCTCAATTGATCCTCCTATCTCAGTCTTCTGAGTAGCTGAGACTGCAGGTGGGCATTGGTACCTACCACCATGCCCGGCTAATTTTTAAATTTTTTGTTGAGATGGGGTTTTGCCATGTTGTCCAGGCTGTTCTGGAACTCTTGGGCTCAAACAGTCCTTCCACCTCAGCCTCCCAGAGTGCTGGGATTACAGGCGTGAACCAGCGTGCCTGGCCCAAGTTTGCCTTTCTTGTGAAGGAGAAGCCTGGATTCGCTGTGATAGTGCTCACAGCCTTCCACGTCTGCAGGAATAGCAGCTGCCGGGGTCTCTTCACTGTGATAGCACTCACAGCCTTCCAAGTCTGCAGGAATAGCAGCTGCCGGGGTCTCTTCACTGTGATAGTGCTCACAGCCTTCCAAGACTGCAGGAATAGCAGCTCCCGGGGTCTCTTCACTGTGATAGTGCTCACAGCCTTCCACGTCTGCAGGAATAGCAGCTGCTGGGTTCTCTTCACTGTGATAGCGCTCACAGCCTTCCACGTCTGCAGGAATAGCAGCTGCCGGGGTCTCTCTGAGTCAGCACTTTGTTTGGAATCAGAGGCCTGCTTTTCATCTTTAACCATCTCTTTTTCTGGCAGAAACAGCAAGCGTCAGCAGCAAGGCTACTGTGGGGCCTGTGTAGTTGTTGCTGAGAAAGAGGAATCTCTGTAATGAGGTCTTTTCCCATGGCTGTGGCAGCCTAAGAGCTGCAGCCTTAGCCCCGAGTCACAGCAGTTTCCTTTTACTGATTCAGGCAAGGAAGGTAAAGATTTTCCCTACAAAATTTTCTGCCAATTTCACTGAGCTCTGGAAGGAGCCAGAGGCCCTGGCAACCAGAAAGGCTGTGAAGGAGAGGATAGAGCCTTTTCCTCACTGCACCCTAGTGCTTCGTCTGCCAAACTGCACGTGAGTTCCCATGGCTGCTAGAAGAGCAGGGGCTCATTATGTGAAGCCTGACCCAGATCTGTGGCCAGATGGTTTGCAGTCTCTGGATGCAGCCTGTGAGCAGGACCACCAGCAGCAACCGGATATTGACCAGGGCTGGGGCCTCTGGTGGCCCTTGAGACGTCGACAACCACCTGCGGAAGTCTGGTCTGCAGACCCTGACTCAATGACGGATGAATGAATGCACTCCTACATCATTACAGTGATTCAAGTGGGCTAGGGATGGCCGTTGGCTGCTTTTAGAGGGCAAAATGCAACCAATCCATCCAGCTCCCTTTCCGTTGTTACATTTATTCAGTCAGATTTCACAACAGAGGTTCTGAGTTAGCACACTCGTGGATAATTAACATGGCTACAAGAATGGCTTTACGACTGATAAAAGCTTTAGGTTCTGGGGGCCCAGAGTAAACACTATTAACAGGTAATTTCCCTTTGATCTCCCCCTGAGAGGGCCACCCAGCACAAAATTTACATGAGTAAACAGAGGAGAGACAAAGGGATGTGGGGTAAACAGACTTAGACTGGGAAGGCCTCTCTGTCTCTTTCCTATGCTAATGTAAATGAGGTGGCTGCCTTCAGCCTGCCTCAGTAAAACCTTTTGGCCTTCCAAAAGGTTTGAGATGACAACCTTTAACTTTCACTAGTATTTTGCCAGCCACCCTGAGTGAATATCAAGAAGCTCTGACACTGGAATTCACCTGCGTGTTCACAGTGGACTTAGGATAGCTCTAAATTCAGGGCTTAGCTAGGAAACGAAAGTATAGGCACGTTAGTGTGCTGGAAACACTCTAGGCTGTGGACTCAAGACAGTTCTGGGTTCACATTCCCACACAACCAGTAGGTGGCTCCGAACCTCAGGTTTTCACCTATAAAAAGAGAAGTTAACAGCATGGTACTGCCCTACAGGAGATCTTAGCCTACGAGACTTGTTTGTTTTTTAAATTGCATAACGAGGTCTGAAGATAGAAACTCTTGGTATTGGATCAGTGGCTCAGTGACATGAAGGCTGACATTTTTATGATTCTCTCAATGTTTCCTTCTTATTTCTTAACCTTGATTCCAAGGTGGCTGCTAAAATTCCAGACATCAGGTTGGAGTCCAAAGCAGGAAGAATGAGAAGGAAAACGCTGGCTTCTTCTTTTCCTTTTGTAGAAACTCTTGGCTGCCTTCTGCTTATGTCTCATTCCAGAATTATGTCACACAGCCACTCCCTGGCAGCAAGAGAATCTCAGAAGGCGAGCACTTAGCTTTCTAACTGCCATGGAGATGGTGGTCAGGGAAAAGGGGATTGGGAGTGAATTAGCCATTTATCAGTGTTTGCCACAGCTCCTTTCCTTCAATGAGAAGGAATTAACGGTTGTTTCCCACTTGGAATCATCGTGTCTGAATCTCTCTCTCTATTACTTTCTCTCCCTCTTTGCTCTCTTTCTCTGGCTTTCTCTTGTGGCAGCTTGAATCCTTTTGAAATTCATTGATGAAGAAATAAACTTCAGTACTCTTAGGCTTGTGGAGTCCCCGGTCTCCCCTCATACACACCAGTGAAGCCCAGTGAAGCCCAGCTTTGGTGTTGGGGGGTGGGGCTCCCAGGGGTGGGTGGGAGGTTCCCACCTGAAACCATGGAGAATGTCAAACCAAGGAAGAGCTTAGAGCCCAGACTCCTAACTTAAGTGTGGAGCTGATGACTTGAAACCTGGGAGGTGAGAACCAAGGAGAGGTATCTAGAGCAGGGCTGTTTCGTAGAAATACAGCTTGGCCACACATGTACTTTAATTTTTTTTTTTTTTTTTGAAATGGAGTTTCACTCTTGTCGCCCAGGCTGGAGTGCCATGTTGCGATGTCAGCTCTCCACAACCTCTACCTCCCGAGTTCAAGCGATTCTCC
Organism: Plecturocebus donacophilus; assembly: GCA_004027715.1. NCBI lineage: Eukaryota > Metazoa > Chordata > Mammalia > Primates > Pitheciidae > Plecturocebus > Plecturocebus donacophilus. The sequence continues at coordinate 9,094 of PVKP010001409.1, read as the reverse complement.
TACCTCAGCCTCCTGAGTAGCTGGGATTACAGGCATGTGCCACCACACCTGGCTGATTTTGTATTTTTAGTAGAGATGAGGTTTCTCCATGTTGGTCAGGCTGGTCTGAACTCCTGACCTCAGGTGATCCACCCACCTCGGCCTCCCAAAGTGCTGGGTTGACAGGCATGAGCCACTATGCCTGGCTTTAAAATTTTACAGTAACCGTATTAAAAAGGTAAAAATAAACAGATATAATTAATTTTAATAATATTTTTAAAATTTACCCATATCTAAAATAGCATTTCAACATGTGATCAATATTCAAAATTATTGAGATTTTACCTTTTTTATTCTAAGCTTTTGAAATCTACTTTGTATTTTATACTTACAGCATATTTTAATTTGGACCGGCTACATTTCAAGTGCTTAATAGACACGTGTCTAGTGACTATTGGATTCGGTAGCGCAGGTGAGAGAGAAGGTTCTCAGTCATGTTTGACTAAATATCTCCTTTTTATAACAAATGATTTTTATTGCCCTCTGCCATCTGAACATGAAATTTATAGATACTGTAACTTGTATCTACAAGCGTGGATAAACAACTACAACAAACAGACTCCAAAACGTATAGAGCTCAAACTGGGACTGCCCACGGGGTTCACACTGCCTGCTGCCCAGACAGAGCCAATTTCTCAAGACAGGGGAATTGCAACAGAGAAAGAGTAATTCACTCAGAGCCGCTTCTGTGGGAGACCAGAGGTTTATTACTACTCAAGTCAGTCTCCCTGAGCATTCAGGGAGCAGAGGGTTTTTTTGTTTGTTTGTTTTGTTTTTTGAGACAGAATCTATCTCTGTCGCCAGGCGCCAGGCTGGAGTGCAGTTGCGCAACCTCAGCTCACTGCATCCTCTGCCTCCCGGGTTCAAGCAATTCTCCTGCCTCAGCCTCCCGAGTAGCTGGAACTATAGGTGCACGCCACCATGCCCAGCTAATTTTTGTATTTTTAGTAGAGATGGTGTTTCACCATGTTGGCCAGGATGGTCTCAATCTCTTGATCTCATGATCTGCTCCTCTCAGCCTCCCAAAGTGCTGGGATTATAGGCGTGAGCCACCATGCCCGGCCAGGGAGCAGAGTTTTTAAAGATAACTTGGTGGGTTGGGGGAAGCCAGTGAGCCAGGATCACTGACCGGGGATCACTGATTGGTCAGAGATGAAATGATGGCGAGTGGGACTTATCTTCTTCAGGAACCGCTGAGTCAGTTCCTAGGTGGGGCTGTAAGATCAGATGAGCTGGTTTATTGATCTGGGTGGTACCAGCTGATCCAGCAAGTGCAGGGTCTGTGAAATGTGTCAAGCACTGATCTTAGGAGCAGTTGAGGGAGGGTCAGAATCTTGTAGCCTCCAGCTGCATGACTCCTGAACCATAAGTTCTAATGGTCAGAAATGGCTAATGGTTTCTAATGGCTGTTAGTAGTCCTACAAAGGCAATCTAGTCCCCAGGCAAGAAGGAGTTCTGCCTTGGGAAAGGGCTGTTACGTCTTTGTTTAAACTATAAACTACAAACTGAGTTTCTCCCAAAATGCGCCCAGGAATGAGCAAGGACAGCTTGGAGGTCAGAAGCAAGATGGGGTTGGTTAAGTTAGATCTCTCTCACTTTCTCAGTCATGATTTTGCAAAGGTAGTTTCAAAGCAATTATAATAGAAATTAAGTTCTCTATCTTTTAACAGTTCTGCGTGTATGATCCTGGTCAGCAGACAACTTTTCTCCATGTGGAGGTTCAGTTTGTGGCTCTTATTATTGTTATGCATGTTGCAGCATATGTGTCCAGGGAGCACACAGGCTAAGAGAACATGGAAGGAGTATAGTGCTTCTTAAAATTCCCAGCCCAGAGACTACATACAGCACATAATTGACTTGAACTTGTCACAGTCATTTGAACACACTTAACAGCAAGGGAAGCTGGGAAATGTAGTGTAGCTGTGTGCCCAGGAAGAGAAGACGTAGGTGAACAGCCACCGCTACCTATGCACATATTTTTAAAAATGAAAAAATAGGCTAGGTATGGTGGCTTAAGCCTGTAATCCCAGCACTTTGGGAGGCTAAGGCAGGTGGATCATGAGGTCAAGAGATCGGGACCATCCTGGCCAACATGATGAAATCCCATCTCTACTAAAAATACAAAAATTAGCTGGGTGTGGTGGTGGGCACCTGTAATCCCAGCTTCTCAGGAGGTTCAGGCAGGAGAATCACTTGAACCTGGTGGGGGGCGGAGGTTGCAATGAGCTGAGATCATGCCACTGCACTCCAGCATGGCAGCAGAGCGAGGCTCCATCTCAAAAAAATTTTTTTCAAATATAAGGAACTGTAATGTAAAGGAGAAATCAAAGGAAACTAATTGTAGTAAAGTAATATATCTTCCAATAATATGTATTTCCACATGCATTTCTAGCTACATGAGAATAATGAAAGAAGTGCTTGTCCCTCAATTTGGAGTCACCATGAATTTGATGGGTGCCAGTGCTGGGGTGTGGTGGGGTGATCAGATACCAGCAGCGACTTTAATAAGACTTAACAATTTCTTTATGATGATTTGTAAAAACAGAGTTAAAGTCTAGGTTCAGAGCATTTTATTTTACTTACTTTTTTTTTTAGGTGAAGTCTCACTCTTGTCCCCCAGGCTGGAGTGCAATGGCGTGATCTTGGCTCACTGCAGCCTGTGTCCTGGGTTCAGGCGACTCTCCTGTCCCAGACGCCCCTGCTGCCACACCTGGATAATTTTCATATTTTCAGTAGAAAAGGAGTTTCACCATGTTGACCAGGTTGGTCTTGAACTTCTGACTTCAGGTGATCCACCTGCCTAGGCCTCCCAAAGTGCGGGAATTACAGGTGTGAGTCACCAAGCCCGGCCCAGAGCATTTTAAATGAATTTTTCAGTTAAATGAAGCTTCTGGTAAGACATTTGGAAGTCCTGTAGCATATGGGGGCAGTTCTTAGTTTTGTTATGTAGAATGGGTCGTTTAGTATCCCAGGCCCTGAGATTTCCAGAGTACCTCCCAGGTAGTGGTTCTGCCATTTCCCCAGTTAAAACCTTGTGGGGAGGAGACGGGGAAAGTAGGTACTGGGAGGCAAAGAGCAGCAGAAAGATGCTCTACACCCTTCCCCATCACCGGTCTTTGCTGTCTTCCTGTAGGATTTCCCGTGTTCTCAATTCATCTTTGCACGAAGCCTTTGTGCCAGCTGTCACCAGGGCCCTTTCAGCAATCACCTATGTACCCCAAGGACTTAATGCTTTCTGCACTAAAACTAGTTGTCTTTCACTTATGAAAAAGTACAAAGTCATACTAGGAGGAATAAAGTTTATTTTATTTAAGTTAGCATTTTACTTAGTACCAAATAATTGGGGTTTTTTGTATTCCCTGAATGGGACATCGGAATAATCGTTCTTTCTTTCCATTGCATTACCATGTTTCTTCAGAAGGTGGCACTAGATGCCATGTTGTGGGTTGCTCTATAGTTGTAAGTCCAGCTCTGTTTCCTTGATGCTTTTGCCTCTTAAGACTAATATTCAACAGTGGGTGGGCGTCCGCAGTTAGCCTGCGACCTCTCTGCTGTTCGGTATTGGTAGTGACCAAGATAGAAGAAGACTTCAGTTTTTTTCATTTAGGTGGGGATAGTTTTAATATAGTCAACTATAAAAAGGTAAAATTGGCCGGGCACAGTGGCTCACGCCTGTAATCCCAGCACTTTGGGAGGCCAAGGTGGACAAATCGCTTAAGGTCAGGAGTTCAAGACCAGCCTGGCCAACATGGTGAAACCCTGTCTCTACTAAAAATACAAAAATTAGCCTGGCGTGCTGGTGCGTGCCTATAATCTCAGCTACACAGGAGGCTGAGGCAGGAGAATCGCTTGACCCAGGAGGCGGAGGTTGCAGTGAGTGGAGATCGCACCACTGTGCCCTAGCCTGGGAGACAGAGCGAGACTCATCTCATAAAAAATAAGCCTGGGCACGATGGCTCACACCTGTAATCCTAGCACTTTGGGAGGCAAAGGCGGGCAGATCACTTGAGGTCAGGAGTTTGAGACCAGCCTGGTCAAGACGGTGAAACTCCGTCTCTACTAAAAATACAAAAATTAGCCTGGCATGGTGGCATGTGCCTATAATTCCAGCTACTTAGGAGGCAGAGGTAGAGAACTGCTTGAACCCAGGAGACGGAGGTTGGAGACCCAGGAGACGGAGGTAGCCAAGATTGCGCTACTTTACTCCAGCCTGGGCAACGGAGCGAGACTCTGCCTCAAAATAATAATTATAAAAGGTAAAATTAAATGGTGTAATCACATTCTAATTAATATTTTAGGCTGTTTCAGTTCCTTGAAATGTCTTAGCCGTTCCCTTAGCAGATATTGATTACACAATTGTTACAGTGTCATAATGCATCTAAATTTAGCTTTCTTAAAGACATAAATTATCTGAATTCACATTTCTCTAAACTTCCCATGGTTGTGAGACTGCAGAGAGGAAGAATATTATTAGACAAAAGCTATTAATATCCTCATCAGTCACTGTAATGAGGTAGCTCAATATACCTGTCTTGATAAACATCTAATCTGTGGGTATCATTTTTGGAAATTTAGAGTAAACCTATGGGATGAATAAAGAGGTACCTCCTGGGGAGGGATGACTGACCATCCAGACAAATCTCACATGGTTTCATTCCACAGCAATTGGTCTCTGAGCACCTGAGACCCATATTAACAACTCACAAGAGACTCCTGCAGAAAACCCACGGCGCTAACTTCTTTATATCATACATTTATGGTTGCTCAATAACACATTCCTTTTCCTGAAACAAATTTACAAGGCGAATCAGATTCTAAGCAGAAGATTCTTATCAGGCTTGGAGTCAGCACAAGAGAGCTGGCTGGCTGATCTTCCAGCGGTGTCATTAGATAGGCTGGCGACGTGGATTGGATTCTCAGGATGGGCTGGCCCTCTCCCCTGAGGATAGCAGACAGCATTGGTTGTACACTGCCCGCCTTTGCTTCTCCTCTCCTGTAGTTTCTTCGTTGAGCACGTATCCTCATTCATCACACAATCCTAACTAACCACACCCTACACTGATATGTGTTTCATAGATATGTTAAATGCATTCAGTCATTTGTAGCTGGCCTTGTCTTGAGAGCCATTATTTTTCAAGTGGTTTCTCTTCGAGGACTTAAGTTGGTAGGTGCGTGCAGCTGAAGTTCCTATACCATTGGCTCAGGCGGAGTTTCCTAAACCCTCTCGATTCTCTGTGCCTTAGTAGCTCAGTCTTTTCATCAGGGGCTCCCTAGGCCAAAAGCAATAACTAACATTTCACACAACTTAACTTGAATCTATGTTCAAACAACTTAGTAGCGGTTTGAAAAAATAATACATATACATTAAAATATTTTTTCTCTCAATTTTGTTCTAAATAACTACAACTATCTTAAATCTTGCAATCAGACTAGATATCACCACCTTTATGTCTTGTTCCACATTGATTTTCATACTGTTCTTGCTTTTTATTTCAGCAAACACCAAAACCCCATCTTTATAAAGACGCAGCACCATCTACAAGAATATAATACAATTTAATGTTGAAATCAGGAAATACTGGGGCTGGGCGTGGTGGCTCATGCCTGTAATCCCAGCACTTTGGGAGGTCGAGGTGGGTGGGTCACCTAAGGTTGGGAATTCAAGACCAACCTGGCCAACATGGCGAAAACCTGTGTCTACTAAAAATACAAAAATTAGCCAGGTGTGGTGGTGCATGCTTGTAATCTCAGCTGCTTGGGAGGCTGAGGCAGGAGAATTGCTTGAACCCGGGAGGCAAAGGTTGCAGGGAGCTGAGATTGGGTCACTGTACTCTAGCCTGGGCAACAGAGTGAGATTCTGTCTCAAAAAAAAAAAAAAGAAATTGGGAATTACCTCAAGCCAGTAGTAGTTCATATGGTATCTGACAGATGTCAACTATCAGTGTATTTCCCTCAAAAATTTAAAATATTCACAGTACTCCCATGAGTTTACCGTGGTTCCCGGAGTACCTGTGACACAGTTTGGGGACTGTGGGGCTGTAACTTAGTCAAATGGCTAGATGTCTGCCAGAGGACTGGGAAATAGTACCTACTGAATTTGGTGGCCTCTGCTCTGAATTAAATGTTACTTTTTATATCTTTACTTTCACAGGGATATCTTAAATTGCTATTTATGTATTCTTGAAGGGAAGCTGATTATTGCTTCCTTGTAATAATAGTTATTATAATCACGGTCACCATTTTCTGAGCAGTTTTGTATAATAAGCACTCTGCTAAGGTGCCTCTCATTTGTCCTATCACTTAATCCTCACGTATATTTAGTCCTATATGATACAGTGGTAGGAAATACATATATATATATGAAAGAAACACATTAAGTATCTTGCCCAAAATCATATAGCAATTAAGTGGCAAAGCAGATTTGAACCAGGCTGTCTGATTTTAGGGTTAACTCTCTTAACCACCATGCAGTATTACTTTTGACATTTACTGACTGCAGAAACGAAGAGCAATATTACATGTTTGTGTTGGTATTATTTACTATTCTGCCTATGCCAAGTAATTAAATCAGTATTACCTTTTACACAGTAACTCTCTTCAAAGAATTCAAAGATTGAATTCTTACAGTGCCCCAGAGCCAGCATGAATGAGAAGAGAGATTTGCTCAAAATAACTTGATTAACTTCTCCCAAAATCTGGTCTGCGATAATATAGTAGGAAAAGAGATGACCGATACGCTTTCACCCAGCTTCCCTGCAGAGGTGAGACATTTTGCTCACATCTTGACCACCTGTTTTTGTTGCAGGAGGCCGAGGGGAGGATGGCGCCCCCATCATCACATTCCCAGAGTTTTCGGGGTTCAAACACATCCCAGAGGAAGACTTCCTGAATGTCATGACCTACCTGACCAGCATCCCCAGGTGAGCTGAGCACAGTGTTCGCCGCCGCCTTAGGCACTGGCTGTGTTCCACACTTCCCATGCAGCAGAGCTGGATTGAGACATAGACTTCCGTGCACACAGTTTGCCCTGGTGTGTTTAATAACTCAGCTGGCTTCTGTCACATGTCAGTCACGAACAAGGAATGTGGGAAGGGCCTGGAAAACAATGAAAAACAGTCTCCGTTTTGACTATGTCATGCACGCAGGAGGGACAGAATAAGCACTGTCAAGTGGATGGAAAACTGATGGAGCAGCTATGCTGCCTTTGTTTGTTCGCTATTGCTTTATTTTTGTTTTTTATTTTTGAGATAGAGTCTTGCTCTGTTGTCCAGGCTGGAGTGCAGTGGCATGGTCTTGGCTCACTGCAGTCTTCGCCTCCTGGGTTCAAGCGATTTCCAGCTAATTTGTGTTTTTGTTTTTGTTTAGTAGAGATGGGGTTTCACCATGTTGGCCTGGCTGGTCTCGAACTCCTGACCTCAAGTGATCTGCCTGTCCCGGCCTCCCAAAGTGTTAGGATTACAGTTGTGAGCCACCAGGGCCGGCCTATAGGCTACTGCTTTAGCTAAAAGTTATTCTGGCTTCCTGGGTTGTGTTGTCTAGCACACATGACCCTTGTTGAAGGAGCCCCAATTGTGTCAGGAATCATTTATCTCTCCTAAATAAGGAAATTAGGGGCAGATTTTGTCATTGTCATTGTCAGATGGAGAAACTAAGGCACAGAGCAAGGACTCTACAAGGCCAGGGTAGCGGAGCCCATGATAGAATGGCTTTCTGGCATCTGCTCCTTCCACCCCTCCAGCCTCACCTCTTTATGCTGCTTGAGTCAGTACACGCCTGGGGCTTTGCGGGGACAGACTGTGGGCAGAGTCCACACCGGTCACCACATTTCACAGACAGGGGCAGAGCGGGGTCCAAACCCCGTTGTCCTCAGGCAGAGCTGTGTCCACTGTCTAGCAGAGAAGACTTGGTTGGGAAAGGCTTTTCCTGCATGGGTTTGCATTGCTGTTGACCCGCCCCTCCTTGACTGTGGTGTGGTTCAGAATGTACACAGTGGCCAGGCGGCTGGTATTTTGTTCGCTTTCCATCTGCCTTATATGATTTAGAGGTAAACAGCAGCTCTGTGACTGGGAGGCCATCTGGAGTCTGATACCACGTGTGGAATTAGGAAGTTGATTGCTTTAGCCAAACCCACTTGAAAAATATGTTTTTTCTTTTACACCTTTTTCTTTCATCCATCTTATTTCTCCTGAGAGGGCTTTGGATTTATTTTTAATACATTTCTTCAAAATTAGGGCTTAAATATATTTCACCAATTTCCCCCTGTCCCCTTCCTGCCACCGCCATGTGACATGCACTAATGTGGCTTTGAGGGTGTGGAGACTCCTTTGTTGCTGTGAGGGAGAGAGCTCACCTGTCTTCGTGGCTTTGCTCAGGTGTTTCTCTGCGGGACACTTCTGCCCTCTTCTAGGTCTGACTCCTACACATTCATCAGCCCTCAGCTCTGACCTCACCTCTTCGATGAAACCTTCCGTCACCTCAGTTCTGCTTTCAAAGGATCTTTTTTTAATTTCCACAGAACACTGAGCTTTGCCTTTGTCTATGGAAATTATTTCTGCCTCTCTCATTAGACCGTGAACTTCTTAAGACAAGGGGCTGATGCTTTGCTTTTCTTCTCTTTCTTTTTAAAAATCTCCAGCCCTAGCACAGTGCCCAGCTCATGGTTGGTTTTCAAAATAATGTTGGTGGAGTTTCCAGTTTTGATAATGATTCCTTCCAAACAGTATTTGTTGTAGGGCGATGACGGGGTTAAAATATGCTGTTCTGTATTATGCAGCCATAAAAATGAATGAGCTCATGTCCTTTGCAGGGACATGGATGACACTGGAAACCATCATCTTCAGCAAACTAACACAGGAACAGAAAACCAAACACCGCATGTTCTCACTCATAAGTGGGAGCTGAACAATGAGAACACATGGACACAGGGAGGGGAACATCACACACCAGGGCCTGTTAGGGGTGGGGGGCTGGGGAGGGAGAGCATTAGGACAAAAACCTAATGCATGTGGGGCTTACAACCTAGATGACGGGTTGATAGGTGCGGCAACTCACCATG